>VDFB02242630.1:0-10967 GCA_007258455.2 Sequoia sempervirens | reverse complement strand
CAATCACAACATCACTCAACACGACAATCACAACATCACTTAACATGAGGTTACAATGCTTCCAGAGAACAAAGATCATGAACATCGCACAATAACTGATTAACTGTCAACATAGGAAGAGTGTCATGCATAAATTTCCATGAGTGCTGGCCCCGCCCAACCCCAGCTACCGGACTCCCTCATCCTGGGTTACCCTCGCTTGCCTCTACTATCCGCCGGACCCTCACACAAAACTATTCGTCCCATCTCATCTCGAGCCTTATCATTCACTTGTTTCATGAGAGAGACATTCTTTATCTTTATTAGTGTGAAAGATCCCCATTAATTCTTTTAGATTATCACTTAGTTAAACTCTAGGTGAGTTACCCTGGCACCCCTTTGTGTGTCGGACCCCCACAAAGAGCCACTCTCCTATCGACAACACACAAGGTACAATACCACAATAGGTAACTAGATAACATAACCTCTCCAATCCAAGGAGAAAACAAAACAAGGAAACTCACTCCAAACACTGGAGGAAACCAAATACGAAAACACACTCCTTTCAAAGGAGGTACAAATCTCATTACCCTCTCCTATTTCTCAGGAAGCACAAATCCCCATTTGTGGAAACCGGGTACAACATCATAGTACAACTCTACACCATTCCCAAGGCGATTCACAAATTGAACCTCTACACAAAACATCCCACTCTAGAGAACTTCTCTGGAAGACTTACATAGACCCTTAACCCCATTTGCCCGACATGGAGAATAAAAGAAACATGATAGAAAAGCATTTCAGGCAAATCAATATCTAATGTTAGGGTTTCCGCGTAAGACATAAACCCGATCAAAAGAAAACCACAATAGATTCAATGAAATCTCAAAAGTGAGCAAACAACGCTACACAATTCATTCCAAAACATAATAAATTTTGCCAATAAAACAAATCAATTATTTGAGAATGTTCAATTAATTAACACATAGTTTATCTCTAATTTTCCCAATTATACAATAACAATACAAATTTATACAAATTTTATAACATTACAACCTATTAAATTATATAAAATTATATAGTCTTTCCATATTCTCAACATATAAAACTCATTAAATATATATATATATAATTAAACATATATTCAATTTTATAAAATAAAAATATATATTATAAAATATATATAAATTATAAATTAAAAACGAATAAAAAATGAATTCAAATTATAAAACATTTCGCAGGAGGAATAATAAATAAAAAATGAATTTAAGAGCACTTTCCCCCACCGGTCCCCACGCGGCAGGGAAAGCCCAGTACTGTGGGCAGTGGTGGGGGTACGCAGCCCCCCCACTGGTTGCGCCCAGCAGCCTCGGCTGTTGTGCGCAACTAGTGGTGGCTGCGTACAGCCACCACTGGGGCCGTGGGCGGTACAGCCTCGACCGGCCGCCCACCCCCAACATTTTATAAATAATAATATTTTTTTTTTTAATATATTTAAATTTTATTTTAATTTAATTTAATTTTCTTTAAATTTCGTTTTCAATAAAAAAAAAAACATGAATTTTGAAGCACGAATTTCTTTCACAAATTTATTCTATAAAAATAATTTCAAAAATCTAAGCAATACATTTATATATATAATTTTTTTTTATTTTGATTCTTATTTATAAATATGAATATCCAGTACACAGACTTGTAAAATATGAAGATTTTTATATATAAAATAAGACAGAATAAATAATACATTTATTCATTTGCTTACTGAGTACAAATATATATATATATATATATATATATATATAATCAGAAAATTTAGAGCAACAATCTAACAAGACTCAACGGATACGTTGATCGGGAGATAGTAGTTTGGTTCACCCTAGTCTAATCTTTAACCCTGGTCTTAGTACTTTGTCTGTTTCAGTTCAGAGTCATAGGATTGTCTGTTTTTTTTCTGTTTGGATAAATTGTTTGAAAAGGTAAAATTTAGTTAAATTTTAATGGTAGTTTATTGTGTTTTAAATTATTGTTATTTAAATTAATGTTTTAAATGTGGAAGAAATTACTTGCTTGATTATTTAATTAATTAATTAGCTTATTTGGTTAAATGGTTTGATTTTAAAAGATCAAACGTATTTAATTAAATAAATAAATTAATTAAATTAAAATATTAAGTGAGTAAATAGTTATATTTGAAAATTAAGTAAAAATAAATGCATGTGAATTGAAATTTAGTTTTAAAAAAATTTAATATAAATAAATTAAAATTTGCATGCAAATATTGAAGGGCAAAATTGTCGAGAAGTTGTTAAAAGATATTTGTACTTCTCGACAAGTGTGCCAGTGCTTTAATGAGGTTGTTGAGGAATTTATTCACAGAGGTTATTGTGGATCTGTGGATTGCACAGGGGTTATTGAATTTCCTCACGGGAAAAATTACCAGTGCTTTTGCAAAAAAAAAAAACTCTCTTGCTGTAAAAGTTATTATTTCTTAGAAGTTGTTATCTTTCTGTATTTGGTTGGATATCTTGTGGATTTTTGGTTTTGTTTCTCGGGGAAGCTACAGGTAAATTCTTCACCAGTTAGCAAAGGAAATCAGGTAATCCTCTTGAAAAATTTGTTTTATTTGTTTTGGAAAGGAAAGCTTCTGTAGATACTTTGTTGTGTGAATTCTTGATGGCTTCAGGAAAGCTTCTGTCAAAAAAAAAAAATCTCTGTTGAAAGTATTTCAAATTTGTAAAGGTAAATAATTGTTTAAAAAGGGAAATGATTCTTCAAGGAATAAATTGGGATATGAAACAAAATGTTTGTGTGTAATTTCATTTGAAAACCCTATAGAAGATCATTTAATTTCCCTGTTGTAAATTTCCCGGTTGAATTTGAAAACATATATTTATATATATATATATATATATTGATTTTCATATATAAATTGTATTGTGAAAATAATGTATATATTTTTGTATTAAATGAATATTTATTTTATTAAAATCGCCGCCATACGGACGAAATTACCAGATTGAAGTTTTGTTATATTGTTATTATTTTTAAATGAGGATTATAATTGTCAAAAATTCGCAGGGTTTAAATCCTTTATACCAAAGAAATTTAATTTTATTCTATGTAGACTGTATATGATATATATAAGGGCTTTTTATGGGGGGACCATGGGGGTTTTCCCCACAGTCGCCGCCCCTAAGGGAGGCGACAGTGGGAGGTGGCTGCAGCTACTCCCACAGCCGCCGCCCCTAAGGGAGGTGACGATGGGAGTAACTCCCACCGCCTCTGCCCATGCACAGGTCAGCTTGGCTATGGCCGTTGCCTGCCAAAACCCTTACCACGGCCAGGTACAGGCTGCGAAATTGTAAAAAACTTTGTTACTTTTTGATTTAAATTTCATACGAATTTTATTAGTATTTTAAAAGTAAAATTTATAATTTGGATTTTATATATATATGTATTTATATATATCTGTTTGAATTAAATATAGTATTTTTATAATAATATTTATATATTTACATATGTTTATATGTTTATATATAGATATTTGTTAAGTTTGTGAAATTATTAAATTAGAAAAATAATTTTAATATTTTAAAATTTCATGAGAAAATTGAAATTGTGAAAGTATAGAAAATGGTCATATGTAAATTTGTGAAAATTAGGAGAGTGAATTAAAAGAAAACAATTACATTCATTGTTCTCAAAATAGATCTTTCATTAAAATAATTTATAAATATGTTGTACTCAAACTCATACATATGGATTTAGTATATCCAAATGATAGACAAGAATTTGCTTTAAATTGTTTTAATTTTGTGATTGGGTAAATGGGGAAAGTTTCTAACGATCAAGTCTTCCAGATCAATTGTTAAATGGGAATTGTGATTGCTAAGTTAAATTCTTGTATTAACTAAGAATGAGTATATGGCCTTGCATGGTGGTTGAAACCTGTGCTATGAACAATGATTGATGTTGTTATAACATATTTGGTCTTTTATATTATTTTTGGATGTATGTACACCTTGCAAACCTTAGTCAGTGAATATAGATTCTCATGTTATGTTTAGGGGAGTGGCTATTTGTAAGGGCTGACACACAAAGTGGTGTCAGGGTAACTTACAAATAGTTAGTAAGTTAGTGAAAATTAAAGAACATAGTAGTTAGATTTAAAACACTTAACAAGATGTACATGCCTTGCTTATGACTCTTGAGCTACTACAGTCATGAGTATAAGTTGAGAAGGCCTGGAATGGAAAATCAGTGTCTTGTTCCTTTAAAAGACATACGATTCCACAATAGTATGCAATAGGGGCTGGGTTTTGTAAGAGGTTACCAGGGTAACTCAAGGATTGGGGGCCAGAACCTAGGAAGAAACACTAGGGTAACCTTTGCATCGTTGTGATGACACTCCACCTAGAATAACAGTTAACCTTGTATTTGTAGTACATTCAATTGTCAAAATCTGGAAGAAATGTAACCATTAGATTGTTATGTACTAGTATCTAGGGTTAGTAGATTAGGTCTAGGTAACCTTATTACTATCTCCTAGCACGGGGGGTGGACCTACGGGTACCACATGGTTGGGTGGAATGTGCACCTTACTCTGTTGGGTCCCCAGTTTGATCAAGGCATTGAGAGCTTCATGGATGGAGAGCTCGCACTTGGAAACTTATATTTATTTCAACATTGTATATTGTAAATTCTTGTATTATTAAACATCCCTCAAATGTTGTGAGGTGAAGAATGTAATTGTAATTAATATTTGAACTATCTCATCAGATGGATGAGTATTGTATATATATTATCAAATGCAATGAATGGAACAAGTTTGTAATTTATTATATCTTGAATGAAGTTTCAATGTTATGTAATGTTTTTCTTTATGTTAATATTTATTATGTGCAATGCGAAATACTTAAGTCACTTATGGAAAACTCAAAGTAGTGTATCGTCTAGTAACTTAACGAATGTATGCAATTAATTAACTTAATATTAATACTTTAAAAAAAAATTATTACACCTTTAAACACATTTGCAACATTCTTAGGTTATTAAGACGGGGAATTACACATGTAATGTAATTTTGATGAACTCTCCTCTCTTATTCGAGGAAACATTGATGTAATGATGTAATTTTGTAAAATCATTATTGAACTCTCTTTTGTAATGGGTAATGTAAATGATGAATTATTGCATATGTTAGTTAATTAAATGATCTTTGATATTGCTATATTGATGATATGATATGGATAATTCATATTGGTTTCAATATTTTAAATGAGATAGATTAAATGGAATTCATATTATTAGATGGATTTTTTTAATGTGATGCTTTATAATTCTTGTTAGTTTGATTAATGGGATTCTAGTAGGATAGTCATGGAACCTTAGAGGAATTAGGTTTAGCTTGCATCTTAGCTTATATTCTAAAATCTTTATTATGTAGCACTCTAAAAAAAAAAAAATTATTTCGTTTCAGGTGTTTTAGTGTGTAGTCCTCTAGGGTTTTGTGGTGGGGCATTACACCAATGAATTTCAACCTATACATATCTAGAAAAATAGGTGCAATATAAATGCATCCGAACTACATGCCAATAAATCTATTGATTGCATAAAACCTACCTATCATGTAGTAGTAGCCTTAAAATCATTCATGTATCCTCTTTCTTGTGGTTGTGGTATCACTAGGGAGAAGATGTAATGTGCAAGTATCTAAGTCTCATCTCTCAACTTGAATGTCGTCAACATCATCTTCTCATAATAAATTTAATTTATCTATCACATAGACCAAAGACCCACCCTCTCTAATATTTAACATTGCCTCCCCATCTATCATAGAGCCCTTAACACTCCTAAAGTTTTTCAAATGCAATTGTGGGGCCACTAACTTGCTTTGATGTTGAATTCTATATCCATATAAGAGAAAATTTTCATATTGTTTATCTATAATGATCAATAATCAAGTATAAAAACACCAAAAATCCCAAGAAGTTGAAAAATTAATAAAGCAAATGAATAATAACAATCATTCTAAAACTTCAAAATTACAAGGAAAAACTATAAATCTTGGATTATAACCATATTTAAATGGGTTTAAAACCAAAAATATACAAATGGCCCCATAAATAGTCATACATTATTATTCATAACATTTTTTTCAAATGAAGATTTTGACTAAGAACATGACATATTAACCCTAACACCTTACCTACAATAATATGTGTTCATAGTCTACTTGCATGGTGGTTTGTAAATATATTTATATGTAGCATGGTGAGTCTCCTTCTATATTCTCATAGTGTTGAATATGAAAATGAATTATATTTCACCACCTTATTTTTCTTCATATATAGTTAAGACATATTCACTTTTGTTGCACCTTTCCCAAATTATATATGCTCTAATTTATTATACATGAAATGAGATTTTTTTTCACAATGATCTACCTTATTGTCCATGAGATTTTGATCTGTAGAGATGTTATTACTAAAGGTGTTAAGTGGTTGTTGGGAAATGGGACTAGTATTTTGTTTTGGGAAGACATTTGGTGTGGGGATTGCCCTCTTATTTCTCTCCCTCAGGCTCCTACTATTGCTCCCCTGTGTAAACAACTTTTTGGAGTCAAGGTGGTGGATTACTTTGAGGATGGGGAATGGAATAATTTTGATGTTTGGGACCCGTCTTTGAAGATTCTTAAGGAATTCTTACATAAGGTTCAGATTCTAGTGTTTCCTAGGCTAGATAGAGTGGTTTGGGCCCCATGTGCAAGTGGTAATTTTTTGGTGGCCTCTTCTTTTTTGAATTCCCTAGTTACTCTTGAGTCTTTTCCATTTTGGAGGTGGCTATGGAATAAGTAGCTGATTCCTAAGGTGAATGTCTTTTACTGACTTATTATGCAAGGGAAAATTCTTGTGATTGACAATCTCTACAAGAGGGGGTTTGTGATTCCTAATAGGTGTGTCCTCTATGAAGTTAATGGGGAGAATGATTTTCATATCCTCATTGGGTGTGATTACTTGCTCACCCTGTGGAGCAAGTTCCTTAGACTGTGGCATTTGGGATGGGTCTTTCCAAAATCTTTGGCTAAGTTTTATGATCAGTGGAAGTGCCCTTCCTATTCTCCTATGTTGTGTGGCATTTGGGATCTTATGGCCCCGCATATTGCCTAGGGACTTTGGAAAGAAAGAAATAATAGGATCTTTCAAGAATCCAAGTTGAAGGTTGAGAGCCTTTTCATCAAAGTCCGTTGGGCTATCCTATAGAATTTTACTCTCATTAGATCTAATTATGCTTGGTTTGATCTGACTATGTGCCTCGTTGGCTATAATCTTAAGGTGATTTCAAATTGTAAAATTTATTTGGTTCCTATAATTACTCCCAAGGCTATCTTTTTTGCAAGGAAGAACACAAGATGGCAGCTGCCCCTAGCTGGGTGGATTAAAATTAACTTTGATGGGGCAACAAAGGTGAATCCCAGGCCTGCTAGATGTGGGGGGTGTTAAGAGATAACTTTGATAGACTTCTTGGCACGGTGGCACTCCCATTGGGTACTCAGAATAATCATTGTACGGAGGTGGAGGTTGTGTTCATGAGTGTTAGATATGCTATTAGTAAAGGGTTTTCCAAAGTTTGGGTGGAAGGTGATTCTATGAATATCATAAACTATTTGCACAGTACTCATCCCCTGAGATGGCACATGGATTAGTTAATAAAGGATATGGTAATGATGTTACAATCTTGTGATGAGACTCACATATCTCACATTTATTAGGAAGGAAACTCTCTTGCTGATTTTTTTCCAATTTGGTTGTCAGCCTTAGTGAATTTTTCTCATGGGAGGAAGGGTCGACGTTCCCGAGGATGCTAGAAATATTTTAAGAAATGATGGCGTTGGATAAGTCGATGTGGATTTTATGGCCTTGTACATCTTCCCATCTAGAATTTTTTTTGGGTGTTTTATGGGTATTTCATTTTTCGTCTGGGTAGCTTTTATCAGGGTTTTGTGTGTTTTGTTTAGGCTACATGAGCGGTGATAGAAGTCGAGTTGAGCCACACTCATGTGGTGATATTCGAAGAAAGAAGAAGCTCTGTAACATTCTTTTTCATGGAAATTTCACTCCATTTTTGGAGAGATTACATGGTCATGGCCCTAATGCCTCAGCCAAGTTTGTCTCTCTTTGGCATAACCACAAGCTGGTGTTGAAAGGGTTGGAGGTGGAGGTGAATGAATACCTTATTTCCACCATTACGGGATTGCCGACTGTGGGAAGGCAATTTTTCAAAGACAAAAAGAGAAATGAAGAAGCAATGGCCCAGTTTTTTAAGGATGATGAGCAGAATAATTTGGTCAAGTTGGAGAGTTGGGGTTATGAAAAAACCTCCCTCAAGAAAATTTGGGCCAGGGTTGCAGAGGTGATGATGCAATACATGACACTAGAAGGGAGATTTAAGGCTCTTCTTGGCCACCATTTCACTCTCCTAAATCATTTCAAGCATGGTTTGTTTATTTCCTTTCCCTTCTTCCTTTTAACTTTGTTTGAATCCTTGGTGTATGCTCATCTGAAGAATAGGAGGACCCTTGTCCTCCATGAAGGGCTAATTTTTCTTATTATGGAGCATGTGCAATATCTAACCCCAACTCCGACCATCAAAGGAAAGGAAGAGGTTTTAAGTGCTTTATCAGGGTTGTCAGATTTAGACTCCTTGTCAAAGGAGGAGGAGGACTAGGATGAGGATGAGGAAGATGTCTGCCCTAAGGCTATCGCTTTGGCTTCCAAGAAAAGGAAGGTGGTGGGTTCTAAGAATAAAAAGGCTCCTAAGAAGTTGGCCTTTTTTGGGAATGATGATATGGAGGTTGGGTCGGATGGGTCCTCTCCTAACGCTGTGAAAATGGTTGTTGATAAAGGTGTTGTTGGTGGGGCTCTTGAGGTTGAGGCCTAGGTTAATGTTGAGTCGATTGAAAAACTGAGAAGACTGTTGAAGAGGTTGGCCAATTTGAAGAAAAAGGATTTTGTAGTTATGGCCAGGGACCCTAAGGAGGAAAAGGAAGGTAAGGTTCATGCAGATAAAATGGTGACTATGGAGGATTATCTAGTTCATGACATGCCTAAGGTGTCTCTAGTTAAGGAGGTTGGGGATTTGAATGTGGAGGAGGAGGAAAAGAAAAATGTTAATCCACCCTTGAATATTGATCCCCTTTCAAAGGATTTTTCGTACCTGGATGAGGATGATACTTCTATCTTTGGTTTGTTGGATATGGTGAGGGTTGGGGCAATGGGCACCTTAAAATTGGCCAAATGGACTTTGCAAGAATTTGATAAAATTAATATCAAGATAAGAGGCTTAAAGGTGAATATGCAGAATTATCAAAAGGCCTCTGTGTGTGACATCCTCATTGATAGAATGTGGAATTAGAAGGTTCATTTAATTATTTCAAGGCATTGTGTGAGGATAGAATGCAGGCCCTTGAGGCCAAGGTTGCTAGTATTAATGGAGATATCAAAAAATTGTTGCAGGTAAGCCACACCTTGGTTAAGAATAGTGCAAAAGCTTTGGAAATTCTCTTTAAGAAAATTGGGCAGCTCAAAGAAGATCAAGTTTTCTTCTCGGAGATCATGGAGAAAGAGAAAATGGCTAAGGGTAAGGGTAAAAAATATACGAAGGATGATGAAAAGGTACTTGTTGGTAGAGGGTCGATTGAATGGAAGAAAGCTTTTGATGCTAAGAAAAAGGAACTGTTGGATATGGTTGAAAAACATAAAACCAGCAAATTGAGGTGGCCAAAACTCTAAGTGGCCTTAACTAGTTTCTTGTTTATTTCTATTTTTGTTTGCTGTTTTTCTTCTATAGGTTGTTTTGTTGTTGTTTTGCTAGTTGTTGATTGTCTTCTTTTAGTTTGGCACCCGTGGTGGTTGGTTTTTTGGCTATCGGGTTGTTGCTAGTAGACTTTTGAATATTTCTTGGAGCAACATTTTGTTTCTATTGTAAAGGGTTTTGGGTCCCTTCAAAACATGTTTTTCCCTATTAATCAAAACATTTTTCTTATGGGCATTCACCATAGTGATTAATCTTTGGGTTAATTTGCACATACAGATTATAAATTTGAATGGGATTATCTTTGGATCATTTTATATAATTTATTTTTTATGATAATAATTATTATTAGACACTTTTATAGAATTATATATATTTTTGAGTCTCCAATATAAAAATATATTTCTATATACATTTTCTTGATACTATTTCCTATTTCAATTTTGGTTATTTTTCACATGTACATATTGATATACAAATTTCAGTCTCATATTTATATTTATCAATTAATAGAAATCTATTTCACTTATTTACAGATCATAGAAAATCATATGATATTCTATTCAAGGTATAAATTTAGATGGCATATAGTTTTAGTGTACAAATTCATATGGTTTTTAGTTTTAGGATTACATATTTATTTTGGTCTATAACTATGAGATACATTATGGCTCAATTTATTATTTTTACACTCTTTTTCCTACTTGTTTGTCACCTACATGCCTTCATTTTCACATCCTTGTACTTAGGTGATATTTCATGCACATACTTAACATGCTATAATGCTTACATCTTACAATATATGTTTTATGTTTATGCATACATGCTCGCACCTTACATGGCACCTACTTATATACTTACATGATTTCATGTTATATTACATCTCTATTCTTACATGTTCATATCTAGCACATTGGTTATTATTATTTATTATTTGTTCATACAGTCTAATACTTGAGACAAATTTGGGGGCATCTCATCTCCCTTTGCTACATGATCGTGCATATGGATACTCTCTAAATTTTTATCACTATACTATCTATGACATTATTACATGATTAGTGAGCTTCCATGATTATATATTTCATTACTTGTCCTCTCCTCCAATTCCCTACATCTCTTTGTATAAAATCAATTAGAGGGGAGAATATTATATTACTATTTTTTTCATTATT
>VDFB02242628.1:0-12698 GCA_007258455.2 Sequoia sempervirens | reverse complement strand
TTTGAAAAAAATGCGATGTTTACAAGTTCGTTCTTATTGATTATGTAAAAGCAATAATAGGAGTTTTGTTTTTTCTTTAAATTTTCCTTTGCATATCTTTTTAACATTTTGTTGTAGTTTGAAATTGTTGGAACTAATGTTGAGGAATGTCATGTTACATTTGAAGTGATTTGGATAAGAAAAATGTTAAATTGGTTTGTAAGTGTTTTATAGGTATATAGTTGTGATTGTTTCTATTTATAGTAGGTTATTTAAAGTAAATGCCAATGTAAGAATAATTGTAAGGATTTATTTATCTGATGAGGATGTATGTTGTGTATCATATGGTGGTTCTCCAATATTTTTTACTTTTTAATTTCTTGTTGATGACATGTTACATGTGGTATTGGGCTTTATGTCACCTTATAGCCAACATAGATCAGTGAAAGGGCTTGAGAATGCAATATATACTAGGTTTGGATCAAGTGAGAAGAAAACAAAAGAAAAGAGGTAAGTTAAGAAGCATACATGTAGAGTGGAAGCAAAGATATATTATGAGGTTTGAGATAGTGATTGCGAATGAAAAATGAGGCGGATGATGTGGAGTGGAATCTTCGGAAAAAAATAAGTGGGAGAGTATATTTCAATAGATTAGTACACAAGTTTGATGTTATTTAGAAGTGTAATGAAATAGTTGTAACCTAGCATGTTAACAGGCCCATTGTAGCAATGTGAAAAGTTGTAATCATGGTGATTATCATACAATATTTATTTGGTAAGAATGAATTGTTGTCTTTTATGATGTTTTATATGTTATTCATGCATTTTAATGTTACTCTCCATGGATAAATAGTCCTTCATTAGATCCTCTAACCATGACTCCATTGATTGTTCTAGTTCATTTTTTTGTATTTCTATGTTTTTTTAGTTTCTAGCATATGTTAGAGAAAGTGCATTTTATTGTAGTTTAAAATTGTCTTTTGTAGTTTGGAACATAATTGGAACTAATGTTGCAATTTGTAGCATAGTTGGAATTAATGTTGAGGAAACTCATGCTAATATGTGTGGTCATTTGGATGAGGAAAATGATTTATTTTTTTGAGAGAGAATCCATGGGTATATAGTTTTACATAATTGTGATTTTTCTATTTATGATAAATTATTTAGAGTTTACACCAATAGAGGAATATTTGTAAGGATTTATTTAACCAATGATGATGTATGTGGTTTATAACGCAGTGGATCTCCATCATTCCACCATTTCAATATGTAATTTTGTTATTTCTATCTGATGACATGTTACATATTGTACTAGCTTTTTTTTGCATCTTTTAGCAACCATGGATTGGTTGATAGGCTTGAGAATGCTATATATATTTGGTTTGGATCAAGAGAAGGTAAGTGAAGAAGATAGAAGATAATAGCAAAGGGAGGGGGCATAGAAGTAGAGACAAAGTAGAGAGACTATGAGGTTAGAGAGAGAAATTATGAATAGAGAACAAGGAGTATGATATAGAGTGAAATCTAGATGAAGAAAAAATGGTGGAATAGTATATTATATTAGAGTAGTTTTCAAGTATAAGGTTATTTGTCAATGTAATTTTTGTTGTAGTAGTAAGTGTAACGAAGTTGTTGTAGACTAGTATGTAAGAGGGCCCATTATGGTAAAGTGGAAAGTTATAATCATGGTGATAATCACATAACCTTATTTTAATAAGAGTGTATTTTTGTCTTTCATGAGGTTTTCTTTCATATGCATGCATTTTATATTAGGTTGCATGGCTAGATAGTCATTTATTAGAATCTATGATTATGACTACTTATAATGGTATTAGATCAAGGTAGATCGTAAATTTATATTAGAATATTGGTGTAGATGTAAGAACACCAAGGTGATTTATTTTTAAGAATGATCTTAACAAAAAGAGGTAGAAAGTGTTAATGTAAATTAACATGTAATTATATAAATAATAAGTACCCCACATATGAGCATTTGATACTTTGTATGAATCAAATATTATTTAGTGAGGTAGGGTAGTCCATAAGAGATTTGTGAATAGAATCATTGAATATGAGGTAATTTACAAGGGGTGAGTGTGGATAGACCATTGACCGAAGTATAGTTTCTATCAATGTTATATGCAACCAAGGAGAGGATCTGTTGTTATTATTGTTGTTAGTAGAATGGAGATGTATGAAATGTCAAAAACTATGCAAAACCAATTGGGTGTAGTTGAGCAAGACCATTAGAGGAACCCAAACCCTATGGTTGAGGAAAGAAATGAGGAATATTAGGTAGATCCTATAGAATTTGGTGGAAATGAAGAGGATAAGGAAAAACGGATTTTGAAGTCCATATTTAACATTGGAAAGAGAGCCATAGTGAACCATTCTAAGCTAATGATATCAAGTTTCCACAATCCATAATTGTTGATAAATATCATTTTTGGATTTGATTGTGTTGGAGCTTTTGCATCAAACATTTTGGATCACACTCTATGATCCATCATCAGGATAATTGAGAGTTGGAGGAGAAGTTCAATTGGTTGTTGACTTAAGAAAGCTAAGAAGGAGGGGGAAGAGGGGGAAATTAGCACATCATTCAAATAATAAGGAGAGGAAAAAATGAATACATGATTAATTAACAAGTTAAGGGAGTAACTAAGTTATTTTATTAACTAATATAAATAATAGATGTAAAAAGTTCTATTAGAGCTATGAAAATGCATAAATAATATCATTATAATGATCTACTAAAAAAAGGGAATTATTATAGCTAAAGAAAGATTATGATTAAAAAATAATAATTTAATTATTAAATAACATAATAAAAAGAATGAAGGAGAGAACAAAAATGTTTATTCCTAAATCATATAATATATCTCATCTCATCTAAACTCCAACAAAATCAAATACATAAATAATTACTATCAACATTCTAAACTATTTTGGAATTTTTCATCATGCGGAGTTGATAGACTAGATCACTAATCTAGAGGAGCATTTTGAATATTAGGATACTATAAAATCAATTAGGGTGAATTTTGTGAATACTAAGCTATAATATCATTCTATAAAATGGTGGAAAAAAGTCCAATTGGAGAGGAACAAAGAAGGGAAGAAAGGGAAGACAAGCATTAGAAAGTAAGACTGGATGGTGAAGAAGCTAAAAGCTAATATCATCTTGGCTAATTATTAGTTGTAACTTATAAAGGATCTACACAGTTTGTGATAAAAGGAACATGAATATGAAGGAATACATAAAGGATTAATATCAATGAAAAATTAAGTTATTACATCATGGAGCTAAGAAAGTGGTGAAATACATTAATGAGTTGAACAAATCTGCTAATAGAATATATTTCATAATACTAAATTCTCAATAATAGGTACATGCCATGAAAGGAAGAAAGGTATATGGAAATCATTCCTATACTAAGTGGGAACACCCAATAAATCATAAGCTAGGGAAATTAATTATATCACCCATGATATGAAATTGGGTAAAAATAAGGTTAAAATTATTATGTATGTACTTGTCATATTTACACTTTTAAACCAATTTTTTTATATAATTTGTTAATTTTAATATATATATATATATATATATATATATATATATAAATTCAACAAAAATAAAAATTAATTTTTATATATGAGGATATTATTATATAAATTCCAATCTTGCAACAATTAAATAAATAATAAATAAATATAAAAATAAAATTAACAATATACCCTAACATAAGTGTACATGAGAATAACTCTTTTGGTAGTAAAAATTTACACTAGTTTATATATATTCTATTTATATTATCTATATATTATACCGAGATATCATTTTGAAGCCGCATTTTTTCACTTTTTTTTTGCTTTTTTAATTCTAAAAAATACTCTAAAATTATGTCCCGCAGATAATATATAGATTAATATATTAATATAGATAAGCTAGTAGCATCAAAATGTTATGTTTCCAAAGATTTTAATCTTTCTTCTTCTGATTTTCTTTTGGCGAGTTGCTTTCCTGTCTTCATTTTTTCATAACGATCATATGTAAATGGTGGTGAGATTCTAATTCCATCCAAAGACTTAACACTTGATATAGCAACAAATGTTATTCTTGCCCTTTCTCTTGGTCCTATATCAATTGTTGCCTTGGAAAGAGTTAACCCTTGTGATTTGTGGATCGTTAGTGCCCAAGCCAATCGTAGGGGCAATTGATGTGTGCGGCCCCTTTGTATTGGTGAAATTGGAATTAAATCTGGAGATGCATCTTCAAAAGGAATTCCAGAGTAATTATCAAATTCAACCATAACATATGTAGGTGGATCTGGTGGGCCACATCCAGGTTTGTATATGATATTTCTGATGTATCCTAAAGCTCCATTCACAAGACCTACTTAGTGAACTTACATGTAATTCAGATCAAAGCATTTTGACCAACATGCAATTCAGATCAAAACATTTTTACCAACTAAATTATGTTTATATGGAGTTTGATTCAAATGCAGATGAGTATGTATTTGCGGGTCCACTATTGGAGATAGATGAAGGAAACATTATATTATTTGATTATATTATTAGATAAATAATAATATTTTAGTTTCTTTATTATAAAAATATAATATAAGTTATGGTTAGGGGTCAAACATGGTTAGGTTCAAACTTTTATTAGGGTTAGGGTTATTTTTAGGATTAGGGTTTGGGTTAGGGTTAGGTTCATTAATTTTGTTTAGGGTTAGGGTTAGGAGATATAGTTAGAATTAGGGTTAGGTGAAGATTGATTTCCAAACATTTATTAAATAATTTATTAAAAATACAAATTAAATATTAATTTTTTATTTATATAATTATATAAAGTATGTAGAGATTTATCAAGGCATCTAATTTTTTCAATCATGAAGATCATAATCAATTTTCATATATATATATATATATTTAATTGCTATTATCATTTGTATAACATGATTTTTTTTCTAAATCATTTAAAATTTGAAAATAAAAATTGGATAAAATGTGTAAAAAAACTTTAAAAATTTGCTTAAAAATATTGTAACTTATATTTGAAGCACATGTAATATTTCGTATAGATTTGGCACACATCCACTTAAAAAATATATTTAATACCACACATTTAAAAAAACCATGTACATTACAAATAATGAGTAGCATAATGGAAGTCTTGTATGTTGCCACACATCCTCTTCAATTTTTTTTTTAAAGTCTTCAAAGTTTGTAAATGTAAGAAGTATTGAAGGTCAAATAAAAAGGGATTATAGTAATAATATCTCATTGTAATGGTGTAAATACATTACAAATTCTTCAGCAATGAGATCGGTATTACGACCTTTATTTTCATAGTGATCTTTATATACGTCTTTGAGCATATTTGGAAATGCACCTACTATAGTATATGCCTCATGAACTTTTTTTGCAACAACTTCCATTGTCATTATTTCCAGTTCCTCAACATCATCATCGATCATTAAGCTTGTATTTTCAATTTCTTTGACAATGTTATTGCAACACTCTAAAACTATTCTTGCACATTTGTCGATAGGGGTTTCAACAAAATCATTTGACCTTATAGAGGCAGTTGGGCTTTCAACTATGATTTCTGATTCGTTCCGTGACATTTTTAATTAGATTATTCGCTGAAAATAAAAGAACAATAAAATTAAGGTTAGCAAACATAAAGAAAGTGCATGCTATCAAAGTAAGTCACTTTAGATTTAAAGGAATTGATATATATAGACACAATTTAATGGAATACAACACCCTCATAAAATAGGGTTGCCTTCTATATGGAATACAACACCCTCATAAAATAGGGTTGCCTTCTATTTTCTACACATACCATTTCATAGTAATATTCACTTTTAATTGAAAAATATATTAAATTTTGAATCCAAATGAGAATTGAACCCACAACCTTACAATTATAAACAAAACACACTAATCCATTGCACTACATGTTTATTTTGATTTTTTTATGATTACAATTATGTTAATTAATAACTTTTTCAATAAAATTAGTAATAAATAAATTAATTAAAAAATATATTAATTTTTAAACCCACAATGAGAGTTGAACCCATAACCCTTCAATTACAAATCAAATATATTAATCCATTGCACTATTTGCTTGTTTTTGTATGTGATATATTAATCACATAATAGATATTTTATTAAAAAATTATTTACTTGCTTATAAATAAATATTATAATGTAAGCATTAAAAACATTTTAATGCAATTAACTTTTTTACCCTAAACGAATAAAACTAAAAACAATTAATAATACATTTATATTTTACATTAAATTACTTTCTTATTTGTAATTGAAAAGCATTATAATAGAATTACTTTTTTACCCTAAAAAGAATAAAACTAAAAAAATATTTACTTTCTTATAATAGATATTTTATTAAAAATTATTTTCTTGCTTATAAAAAAATATTATAATATAAGCATTATGAAATTAACTTTTTTACCCTAAAAGAATAAAACTAAAAACAATTAATAATATATTTATATTTTATATTAAATTACTTTCTTATTTCTTACTTTCTTATTTGTAATTGAAAAGCATTATAATAGAATTATTTTTTTACCCAAAAAGAATAAAACATTTACTTTCTTATAATAGATATTTTATTAAAAATTTATTTACTTATAATAAAACAAATATTATAATGTAACTTACTTTTTTTCTCTCACGGTATTTATCTACCTCTGTATTTATTCGCACTATTCCCGATATTAATCTGTTTTTTATTCCCACTATTTACTTCCTTTTTATATGAGTTCCAAAAGCTATGACCGAAATGATATACTATTTCATATCTCTTTAGTTGTCAGCTTTTAATTAATTAGTTGGAAAATTTATGACGGAAAATATATAATATTTAATAAATGCTTTGGTTGCTGTTTTTTTATTACGTTTCACGCTTCAATAATGCGGTTGTCATCAGGTTGTGCCTCCCTACGTAACTAGATAGAAACCCAATGTATTATTCAATAAATAATATAGTTACAATACACTTGCAAAGAAATCCTTCATAATATTTGGTGTAAATGTGTGGGAAAAATAAGCCACATCCTAATCATAAATAGAATGATCACTAGGTGGTATCATAGGTCAATGTTACAATACCCCTATAGAAAATAGTGGTCCTAAGTTTGATTCCTAGCTAGTATAAGGAATTTTTTTTAACATGGTTTAATCTAGCCTAGCAAATCTAGGCCAAGCTAGAAACTCCAATAACTTATACTTTGGCTCAAGGGGGTATTCGAAAAATGACTTATAATACTCAAACTATAGATGAATTGATCATCAAGTGGGTTGATAACTCAATGGTAGAGCACACTAGGGTCAACAAAGTGGTCCCATGTATGATTACTAGCTAATACTATATTTTTTTATTATAAAAAATTAGCCCATTTTCATTTAAAAGTGTTACTACATATGTCATATATATAGTAGGACATATATTTCCTTGGAAGATTCCAATCAAGAGTTTCTCAATTGATGATATGATCCAAATGTATCATGGTGGATTTTTTCTCCGTATAAAAGAAAAAAATATTGGGAGATTCTTTTATAAGAAAAATACTCTAAATAAAATGATGAGTTGGAGAACTCAAGCCTTGAAGATAAATCAATAAAGATTTTTTTTTCTTGCTAGGAATTCCACGAAAATATTTCTAGATATTTAAGTTTTTATTTAAATAGAAATTGGGAAGAATTGAGAAAAATGTTTAGGGCTTCATATATATTGGAGAAGTATAAATACAAGTTCTTTAATAAGAAAAATACATGAGACATATAAACTTGATTTAATTTCTAGAAATACCATTTAGAAGAACTATTAAACTTATTTTGAAACATATCTAAGGAAAACTTATTGGAGATCTTTGCGAAAAAATATTAGATTTCTTCAAAACATGAGAATGTACGTGAAAAATATTTTCAACATGTTCAAATCCATCAAGATAAAATTATTGAAAGCAAGGTAGATAAAACTATAAAATAACTTCCTACTTAATTTTGAGAGTTGATAATTCAAATATATTATAGATATATATCAATTTCATGATGATACGTGCCATACATTAAATAACATACAAAGACATCCAATTAACAATAAATAAATAATGCAATTTATATAGTATTTAATCAAAGAAAACATTTTTGAAAAAACCAAAAAAAATCCTTAATGTACTATTTAATAATAGTGAATACAACATCTACTATACAATATAAAAGTATGTAGATCATATATCACAATAATCCACTATATTTATATATATATTTTTAACCCTTAAAAATAAAGATGTAGCATAATGTCTATCTTGAGCATTCATTAAATAACCAAGTCTATATATATATATATATATATATAAGTAATTTGGGTATCCAATCAAGAACACAATATAAAGCCTCCAAAAATCATGATGAAACAATAAATGAAATTGAAAACATCACATGAGTTCCTCCACCAATTTAGGGCATGTCATTATAGACTACTTCATCTTTTAGAAATATATTCATACATAATTTGACTAGATATTTTTCTTGATCTTTTCCTAATCCATAATTAATTCCATCTCTTCATATTCACTATATCTTAGAAAATTTTATATACGTTACAAATTTTGTAGTTTTTTTTCTTAGCAATATTGATGAAACCAAGTGATAATTACAAGTTATCAAATACAAAATAAAATAAGTCAGATATTAGGATTTTTAAAGTGTGTGAAACTTAATTCCAATAATTATATTAGCATTTTGAATAATATTTTTAGTCAAATTTGAAAGTAGTAACTGGGGTAATGAAATAAATAAAGGAAAGATTGCAAATTATGTTTGTTTACTTGCTCCTATTGTTCAACCCGAGCAGTGAGTGACTAATTTGTGTGCTCTTGTGTTCTTGTGATTTTGTTTTTGCATGGGTTAATTAATTTAATTTGAAAGTCTAGGTATGTGTTAGCCTAGGTCTATGCTTTATCAACGTTAAGTGGTAGAAGGAGAGGTCTTTTATAGAGCATCAGCCAAAACATGCACCTAACTGGAATGTGAGTTAGCGACATGAGGCTTTTGAAAGTGTGCCTAGCAGTCATGAAGCAGTGAGCAGCAGGTAAAAATGGTGCCTGGGAGGATCTAAAATGATGTTTTGAGTGGCATGATGGATGAGAATAGGCACCTAGACTAACAAGACTAACTGAAATTGGTGCCTAGCATTTATTTGACCGAGCTAAAAGGCAGGTACATCAAGGATAGGTGCTTGGAGTGGATGTTTATGCAATGTGAAGCAATGGTTTGAGTTTGAAAGATGTGTAATGCAATGTAATCAATAATATGAATAAATTTTTAATTATTAGTTATGTAATGTAGTAATTGCATAATTGCTTAAGTTGACTTTGTAAAAACTATATTGTAATTGAAATTTTTTCATCTATCAGCATCTAGTTGTTACTTATGCAATGTGAAGTAATGCTTTGAGTTTGAAAGATGTGCAATGCAATGTAATCAACAATATGAATAAACTACATAATATAACCATTCTTTTTATGCTATTGTACATTAAGATATTTAACCATTGCTCACTTGATTAAAATTTCAAAGAGTTTAATTATGCACATGAGGAGGCAATTAAATTTCGATTGTCAACTTCTATATATGAAATTATCCAATAATCAAGTGTATGTCCATATACAAAAATGGCATCAACGCCAACTCAAACAAAATTTTACAATATGTGGTATATGCCATCTCGGTATCTATTCAATATTTACATGCCAAAATGTCTATCTCATTCTAAACTACTGGTGGATCATCAAAATGGAGCCTCTTTGAAGCACTTGTTGCCTCTGAAGGTAGCTGCACAAGAAAAAGTCAAACCACAATTGAGATTAGTTATACTATATAATTTAAAATTGAATAATTAACATCAAAATCAATATACATTAAATTATAATTGAAATCTAAAAATTGTAATCTTGATTACCTAAAAATATCCGCCTCTTCAAAGGGTCAGAGTTCTAGAATATGCCCCCTCTCAAAAACTCCACTAACCATCTTTGTAATTTCAATCTATAGGTGAACAAAACATAAAAGTGATCCAAGCTAGCATACAATTGTCAGTAATAGGAACATATAAATACCAAACACAAAATAAAATGAACACATACTTCTTTAGGTTGATCTTTTTCTTTATCTCCTTTAGGTGTTTCGACACCTCCTCCTTGAGGTGCTTCAACACCTACTCCTTCAAGTGTTCCAATAAGTACTGCTTCAGGTGTTGTGGCCCTTTTCAACAAGGATGTATAGCTCATAATTCCCTCACACATAAAAATGACAAGTACATATGAAACTACCAATCTATGCTTCATGTATGTATAATCAATATAAGATCTTAAAATTTAATTCAATCAAATTTGAGTTCAATTACCTTGCCCCTTATCCAACATTACACTTCCATAATCTAGACACTTTCGCCAAGTAGAAGGTATTTCCTACAAGAGGAAAAATAAGATAAACATATAAGTTATTATATAATTTCATTTTAATGACAATTCAAAGGACAAGAAAGTATACAATAAATAAATGTAAATGAGTGAGTGCAAAATATATACTGTGTGCGTGTCCAGGCCAAATGAAATGGCCCTCAGGGTGCTATCCGTCACATTTGTCAGCTCCTCCTTGGACATCAACTGTTAAATAGACCATGTAAATAAATATTAGTACATTATACTATCTCTTATTAATATTCATTTAAAAACAAATGCAAGTTATAAATTCACAACTTAAATTTTACCTGTGTCACGCCTCCAATGTCCCCCTCTCTAGCAGGAGAGGACTCTGTATGGTGTGCTCCACTCCCCTGCGTCTGATCTATAATATCCACATCGTGGAAGTCATAATCAGAAGTGTCTAGGGGATGCTCGGCAGGCTCTACAAGAGGACCCAAGCATATTTGGCGGCACATGGAGCAAGCATGTGGTACACAAATATGTGGGCCTGATGAGGATGATGCAAAGAGCACTCAGCCATCACTCAACATCACTGCAGAATGTGGTCGAAGCTACTATAGAAGCATGAAACTAAAAGACCACTCAAAGAGTGAATAGCGTGATAGTTTGTGTGGTCAAAGATCCCGCATAATATCCGATGGTATACTAGAGGTGGCGGAGGAAGGTGAGGGAGGGGAACATGGGCTGGGCATTACTCTAATCGGCCTCATCCCCGCATACCTCCACCAACACCTCGAAGGGTCCGGCGTCAAAGTAATTGACATGATGCCCTAACACAAACTCAACATATAATTTTTATAAAGTAAAATGGTACATCCAAATTGTTGTTCTGGTTTCAAAACCATACACCAACGATCCCAAAAGTTTTCTACAATGTCTCTATGAGTGCAATTCATTTTATAGAAAGTTTTTTTTTATTAACATTAACCGGCAAACCAGTGTGGGGGTTAACAAATAAAGAGGCTATTTGGGCTTTGGTTATTCTGAGATCTTTCACATCATCATAGGACAATCCACATGCATAATATTCTCTCATGTCTTCTCACCACAAATGAAAGGCATTATGTTGCGAGGAGAGGGTTTCTATATTTTTAATTATTTCTTTCATTGTGTTTGACATCTAAGATAATCGAGGGACTCTCGTATAAACTTCAGAAATGCCCCTTAATTTTTGCAATTTTTCAGAAATTAATTCTTGAATTGATGGCTATGGAGGTGGTGTAGGTGGTGGTGGTGGAGGTGGTGGAGGTGGTGGAATTGGTGCATTTTCATTGTCAGTAGCCATAATGCTTGATTCAATATAAAAACAAATCAATCTAATTAAAATTAGACAATATAAATGAAAATATTATAAAAATACCCTAGTTTTTAACAAAAATCTATAAAATTTTCTAATTTTTAATCCAAATACATAAAAAACACTATTTTTAAGTCAAAATCCATTGCAAACATTCAAATTTCATCAAAATCCATGCTAAACTCAAATTTTTCATAAAAAATCTATCAAAACCACCTAACTATTTAGGTCCAACCTTTACTGGGAGAGTTATCAAACCAATTATAGGGAAGCCATAACCATCATGAGCTTTTAATCATGCTTTTGATTGTTCATAATCATTTGCATAAAGTTCATGTACATACAATAACTCTTTTTTGATCATATTCACTATGTACATGGGATCAATGAGTATTCCCCTTTTCGGGTTTCTGCAAACTTGATATAAAGAAGACCATCGAGTGTAGTTATAGAAGAATCAATATATGTAAAAGAAATGTCAAACAAAATATTGGTTTTTCCTTTATGATTTTGAATATTAATAATGCTTATAAAGATGGAAAATCATTATCATCTCTTTCATTATCAGATGAACAAAGTTTGTTGGAATGAATTGACAATGGGCTTGTAAATATTTGTAAGTATTGATTAGGTGAAAAACCAATTTATTTCCTTTGTCATTAATAGGTCATCCAACTGGATTTGATTACAATGAGATCTTGCACTTGGTTATAAATATGTTTACATCTTTCCATATCATGTCGAGGTGTACGATGATATTGAAAAAATGTTTTTGCATTAAAGTTTGGTGGTAAAGGTTTAATTGTTTGAATATGACTAATTGGAGGAAGTTGAATCATATTCTTTTTTAACAATTGCAACATGATCACATGGAGAGAATCAAACAA
>VDFB02242627.1:0-13748 GCA_007258455.2 Sequoia sempervirens | reverse complement strand
TCCACTTTTATCAAATTGGGCTTTCTCATAGAGGAGAAAATTCCAAGTAATAATGTCCACATACACAATGATGGGTTCGCATCTTGTTTTCAAAACAAAAAATACCCCACCGCAAAGTGAATCTATTAGAGCATGCATTATCAAGGAAGAGGACTAGGCATACATGAGCAAGGCATTTGAGAACTGATATAGTTTTATGAAAATCCTAGACATCAAGGTCTTGGCTATTCTCCTATTGAAGAAAAAAAATGATGTTAGTGATACCTCCATGACATTAGGGGACACTTTGTCCAATACAAACATCCAAATGGGGGCCATGAGTAGTTCTTACCATAAGGTTGTTTCCAACACTCCTTCCATCCACACCATAAACCATCATTCCCAATATCTTAAACCTTCTAGTCCAAATAAAACAAAGTCTCACAAATCCATGTGCTCAAAATCAAATGTCAAAGGCTTAATAATCCTTCAACAAAATCCAAGTGGAAAAATAAAATCTAAAAATGGATCTCAAAGAAAAATGGATAAAGAAATATTCCAAATCCAAAGACCAAAGGTGATTAAAAAGAGTAATCTCCTAAGTTATATAATAAATGTCCACCTCCTTCTAAATGGTCATCAAGCAAGGCATATAAAAGTGTTGGTTCCAAATGCTATCCCAATCAAAATTTCAAACTCCGCCATCCATCACCCCAAGTTTGGTGAATGAAAATTCCTACATCTAAATTTCCAAACACATCTACCATCATCCATCATAATCCTACATCGTTCCTAAAGTCTAAAATACATACCTCACAAACCCATCACATCCTGGAAGCAACTCTTTATTGTAAGGACTCTCATGGCACTTTATTGTGATGTGCATATTTTGATAAGGACGACTCTAGTATCAAAAAGGATCACAATGACATCAATTAGTTATATGCAAGTGCTATAATCCTGACAAGACAACTACTCTGTAAAGGTCACTATTGAAATATCATGACATCAACATCTACATCAACACCATTAAAGTGATCGTCTAGGCAATACAAAGGAAAATACCAAAAAAAATAAAAATTTAAAAATGTCACCTTGATGAAAACCTACCAAACAGGCATCTTAGTGACACCCAAAAAAAAAAATTAGTCAAGAGAAAAATTTCATCCAATAGTGAAAACCATTTTTATGGCTCTTTGGATAAGTACCATGATGAAAACTTGGCAAACAGGTATCATGTGTAAGAGAAATTATCTATGTGGACTATTACACTTGGGGGCAAGTTGTCTCATCTCCCATACCCTTCACGTGACATTTCTTATAAATTTCCATCTATCCATTTAATCCATATCATTCCCATCCATTTTCCCACCTACTTTTATCTTGATAAGGACTGGGGTGCAAATGTAAATCATGCTTTGGGAAAACTCTTGACATGTTTATCCTTTGGTCATACACTGCCCATGAAATATTATGCCATAGCCTTCATAGCATTATCCAAACCCATAACTCGAAGAAAACAAATTATCCCTATGCGACATAGTCCTTGGAGACCATATGATAATTCTTCCAGCCAATAATCCTCATGTCTCCTATCGCATGTCTTGGATTTCCCTTTCCAATGGCCTAAGGATTCTAAACCGCCTATCCAACATCCCTCCATCATCCTATCTAATCCTAACCAAGTAATTCCAAATGCAACCAACCTAAGCCATAAAATCTTGTTATGCATTCTAGCGCATCATCCAACACATTCCTTGGCTTTGTTTCTAACCTCCCTGCAAACCTTGATCTTTAAGTCACAAAATTGTCATCCTCACATTGCTTTGGGATGTATGTCAACAACATCATCATCATCACCTATTAATTGGTTTTCAGCTTGACCAGGAGAAGTGTCTTGGTTGTCCTTAGATTCTTTTGCATGCCTGCTTGGTTGCTTGTAGGCATCATTCACATGCATTCGTCACAAACTTTATAGTCACCCTTCGTTCATAATAAATCCATCCTCCATCATCTTTGCATCTTCCAAAATAATGATTGAAATTATGCACCATAACACCTATCTCATCCCGCCTCTAATAAATTGGTCCTATACCCAACTAGTGGAAAATATTGGACCTATGTCTTCACTAGATCCTATACTTGTCATTGGAGGTCAAAACATTTGAAAAAGACAAAAATATATATATATATTCAAAAAAGACAACAAAAAAAATTTAAGTATTCACAAAAAGAAAAAAGTCATAAAATTTCAAAAATCCAAACAAATCCAAACATGTCAAAACCCAAAAACATTTGTATTAAATTTTTAAAATCCCAAAACAAAGCCAAAGTCAACTGCGTTCTACTCTTTTTTTCATTGTTGAACTATAAGGTTTCATACTGTAGGTAGTATTATTCTACGATGTGCCCCCTGCAGACAGTCAGTCTTAGGTGCTGTCAACAAAATCACAGTCTGTCCCTTTTTCTATATTGAAACAAATTCCAGGTCATATCGAATCATTATAGAGGTCTATGCCCATTATAGGGCAAGGGGCCATCTCACGAGCCACCAAGGCTCCCCTAGGGTCAATCTTTAGGCTGTCAATCAAAACACAACTTGACACCTATCAACCTCCAGACGCTTAGATAATTCTAGCTTGAAATTCAAACAATTCCCCGAATTCAAAGATATTGCCAAGCCAACAAGCTTCCCAAGCTCACAACTGGGTCATTACTTTTTCAAATCAATCAAACTAGTCAAATCAATCAAAACCAATGGTCTTATACAAGATGTGTCTTTCCTAAAACTAGACCTTGTCACTATCACACTTTTTCATTTGCCTTATATAGGTAGTTACATCATCAAAACTAGACTTGATGTCTTATATGACATGTTTCTTCTCCTGAAACTAGGCCTTATCAAAACAGTCCACCCATCACTCACTTCACCCCTTAACATGTACTGGCACACACTTATTGGAAAATAATTTGAATGGTTGTTGACTTTGTTGGTCTATTTTGTCTTCTCTTTTGGATTTTCTTTGGTCATGTTACTAGCCACCTTGAGGATGTCCCATGAAGGATTTAGAGGAGTGATGATCTCTCATGACTCGTCTTTTATTTGATTGTTGTCTACAGTTTGTCTTGAAAAATAGATTGGGGCAACTTTTCCTTTAGTATGAGTTAAGACATTCCTTGTCTATCACTCTCTTTTTTACAAATAGATGACCTTGCACACCTTGGTCTATATCATACCATAATTTTATTTTTCCATTTGTCACATTTTACCACCCAATGATGATAAAATACAAAGCCTTGTATAGCAAAATTCATCTTTACATTGTCTTAATTAGCGTCATGCTAACTTTCATTATCATGCTCAAACCCATCTTTTCCACACTAACATTTCTTATATCTTTGATCCTCTAGTCTTCTCATCCATTTCGAGAGCACACTTGTGTTCTTTGAACCCACCTATCCTCTCGAGGGGGCATACCATCACCTTTATTAGTTGTTCTCAGAGATTAGTGTTTATTTGAATTTTCGACATAATGCACAACTACATTATATCAAAGAGGGTCACAAATGTAGACACCATCCTAGGCCTACATTCTTATTAAACCCTTTACATCCTGATACTAAAATAATCTTAATTATTAATATATCGTTTAATAATTAAATAATCTAAATTATTTAATTAATTCATTTTATCCTTTCATATCTTCTTTCTTTTGATTTGAATTTGAAACTGTTATTTATTTAATCTACCACTAATATTTCCTATAATTAAATAAATTGGCATTGGTTTAATTATTTGTCATTTTCCATTAGAATTAGCCACTATGCTAATTATTTAATAAATTCTACTTTTAGTTTTTTGCTCATGCTAGTTGTAAATCTTGAGTTTAATTTAAATTTATTCTTTTCTCTCACTTTTGAATTAAATTTCTATTTAATCAAAAAGATAACTTGCCTTTTCCTTTTGTAATTAAATAATATTTCCATTATTTAAAAATGCAATTTCCCTCTTAAACTGAAGTGATTTTTGTAAAAATAAGTCAATTTCCTCATTATTTTGTTAGTCTTGTTTCTATCTTATCGTGTCTCATCTAATTTCATCCATTGATTAAAATAAAAACCATTTAATCTCTAATCAGACCATTTCACCCAGCCTCATAAATAGCCAGTTATTTATCACGATCTAGATATATATGTTGTGTCATGGAGAATTATATTCTTTGTTTCTTGTCTTTAAACAAGAATTGTTAAAGTGCATACAATAGCACCTGAGGCACAACTACTGTGTTTCTACCATAAAGACAATGGAGGTGATGCAATGGAGGTATAAAGGTTACAGTAATATCATTTCTTGTATTTCATATTTACGCACTCTTTTGTTCTCTATTTTTTTTTGGTCGATAATATAGTTAATTTTATTAATAATAAAAATAAAAGATTACAAAGCTATCCACAATACAACTTCATTTAAAATCCCTTCCATACCCCACCAATTCCTACTTAAACACCCATAGACCTACCACCAATTTCTGTTGTAATCCACTCCAGAGATTACAAACAAAGCTTCATTACAATCGACCAACAAGCTTAAAACCATCAACCCCTAAAGAACCTATTGACAGTTCAAAAGTTTGAAGCATTAATTGATTTTCCTTTAGTCTGAGATCGAAGGACCATTGCAAAAGCTTTCCGCTTTCCCTTCTTTTCTTTCTTCCCCTTGACTGTTTGTCAACCATCCTCCACCCTTGCAGCCTCCTTCTGCCATTCCAATGAATTATCACGGGGACTCTTCCAGGCTCAATTCCAAATGCTAATTGTTTGTTGACTTTGACCATCAGCCTTCTGTTTCCTAGCATCTCTCTCTTGTGGCCTCGCCACACCTTTTTTCTCCTAACACTCTGGTGATGTAGCCCCATTTTTGAAATTCATCTCCTTTTCGCTTCCATTAAAAAAAACTTTATCATTGTTCCCAACCAAGTTCTCTTCCTGTGTTAAGACAACAATATTATGTTGTTGATCCTCCCTTCTAATCTCATTCATCATCACCTTCCCTACTTGATTCAGATCCCCAAATGCTCGTCCCTCCTCCTCTCTGCCTTTCAGCTGAGAGCTCACTTGTTTCTCCTCCTGTTTCTCCACACTGTAGTGCTGGGGAGCCACATATTTCCACCAAGAAGCATATTTTTTTGATCTATGTTTGGCACATTCAACAGACAAATGCCCAATTTGATAATAGATTCTACACCTAAAGGGTACCCCTTCATAGTCTAGGGGTTGCACCCAACAACCCTTCGAAGTTTTTAGCCGAATCTCCTCCGGAGGCACCTTAGACACATTCATTTCTACCAAAATTTGGGCATAAGTCGAATGTAGGAGATTTGAAGATCCCTCATCCACCATTAAAAAACTTCCTAAAGAGTTCCCTACAGCCTCCAAGCATGAGTCAAACCAAAACTGTAGGGGGAGGTTAGGAAGTCTCACCCAAAGAGGAACCTTCTCAAACACTTCAGTGGTTGGGTTAAAATCCGGATGCCATGGCTTTAACATCAAAGTATATTTTTTTCCCAATCCTAATGATGATCACACAAGATCTTATTTCTATCCTATTCCTTTTCAAAAACAACAATAAAAAAATCCTTTAGCCATAGGATAAATTTGAACATACCCTTCTAGAACATGCTTCTAGTGGTTTGAGATCCACTGATGGAGATCAGTCAAGCTTGGCCAGAATCCCCTGAATCTCCCAATCAGGCCCAACCCAGAAAAAACATTTTCATTAAATGCCACTTCTTGTTCCAGCTCCCCATCTAGTTCCAATGTGATTGTTTTAGAAGAGGGGTGGAAAGTAGAGTCCCCTCCACCCCCTCTTGCAGACCTTCTGGTTGGGTGCTTCACAACCTTAATATGTCAAGATTTGTTCCCCTCAAACTTAGGTGTCTTTGACTCCTTAATAGCTCCTTCTCCCCCTGAAGCAATGATGTCTTGTTGCCCTATTTTTTGAAGCAGACCTCCATCTTCTGAGGCAAAGCCTACACCGCTTTATCCTAAAGGCTTCTCGACATTTTCCTTTTGGCTATCTCAACCATCTTCTTCTTTGTTGCAGCCTTTTCCTAAACTAAAACCACCACTCTTCCCCTAAGGAGTCATTCCCAGAGGGCACGAACCAAGCAAAACCCTAGTTGTGGCAGCGTACTGCAAATGACCGTTGGCATCCATCTTTTATACCAAAGACACTCTTTTGTTCTCTATTATTAGATTAGGAATTTCAAGTTTATTTACTGTGCTTAATAATCTTAAAATATAATCTTCTTGATCACAATATATCACCATAATCAATTACCTCAACATGAAAATATTTCTTTCTAAGAAATATTAAGTTTTACTTATAAAAACTACTATTTAAACCTATTTTATTGAAGTACCCATTTAGATTTAGTGAGTTTACATTCATCTAAATGTACTAGGCCCCATATGTCATTTTTATTCAATGTATCCATCCCCTCATTTATGGTCACTTTATAAGACTATACATTATTAATACTCATATCCTCCTTTAGAATTATAGGCTCATTAATCTTACTTATCAAAGAATATATATATATCTCTAATCAAAAGGAGTATAATAGTTTAGTTATTTTATTTACTGAACATATATCCTAAATGATTAAGGTGGGGATTTTATCTCTTCTTAAAAATATCTAAACTATCTGAGCTCTCCTCCTCATCAAATCTTTTGTAGGCTTTAGGTTTAACTTTATTGGTCTTTGGGGGTAGTTGAACTATATCTTTACTTTTATCTTTAAATTTAACTCCAAATTAGTGGAAGAAGGCTTAAATTCTCTAAATGTAATGTTTCTACTATAAAAAAATATTTTTGTCGCAAGATCCTAAATATTGTACCCTTTTTATGAGTAAAAGTACACAAACCTGTGTTACACTTTTATAAAAGAATCAACCAACATAAATAAAAATTCTCAACTTCAACCGCATAAAAGTGGTCTTTATGTTTTGAATTTTAAAATGATGTAAACTAATAAAATGTAGAAATTTTAGTTGTTTATTCATCTATTTTTTTTTTTTAAATATATTTTTTTGATATTTTTTATAAATTTAAGTACAAATTTTGAATTGTGGAAAATTTTAGGAAAATATGATGTTGAGTTTTTGATAAAGGAAAAACAGGCTTTAAGAGGGACCTCGAAACCCTTTACATCAAAACCAGGCCACAAACGATAACACAAAGACATCAAGTACACCCCAAAAAACCAACTTAGCTATTAAAGATATCACAATGACAAACAAACAACTAAACCATCAACAAAAAACATAGCCAAAACAACTCATAGACAACAAGCTACTGTAAATTATCTAAGCTATTGGTAGCCTCTAAATTCTTGGAGATCATATTCTCATGCATCTCCACCACTTTATCAAGCTTTTGGAAAGGAATATCATCCATCTTCTTGGTTTTATGTATGCACACACGACCCCTCATCCATGTTTTTTTCCATTGGAGTGTTCCTTTACCAGTGATCTCTTGCACATTCTCACCAAGATCCAAAGGTTTTCTCAACCACTTGCAAGCTTTATTGTTTAGTAAGGTAAGCCCTTGAGCACTAGAATTGAGCACCTGATTACTAACTTGCACAAACTTACTCAAATCATCACATATTTTGTTAACTTTTTCCTCCAAAGAAACCAACTTTTCCTCAAGATCCTTGCCCAATGTAGCAACATCAACTTCCACCTTATCTAGGAAATTGTTCATTATTTTAACCTTGCTCCACACATCCCATTCCATATTGTTAGAATTAACTAGAATAACATTGAGATTATGCATTTCATTCATATTGATGTTAATTTCTTTTACCTTTGAGAGAATCCATTTGAATAAAGAGAGGAAGTTATTCGTTCCATTTGTGCTATAGGAAAAAGTACCCTTTGCTTGGAATGGGATTAATTAGATTTAATGAGGCCTTGATTCGGGTGTTTTGAGGCATTTTATGCATCCACACTAGGTCTTGGACCCTTGAAAATTGAATAACTTGCTTTTAATGACATCTTATAAAGGTGTTGTAAAGTGTTGTAAAAGACTTTCATGCTTTTCTAGACTTAATGGACCCATTTCTCCTTAATTCAACATTATAAAATGTGTTTAATAACACTATCACATCAATCTAGAAGGCTTGTAAAATAAACTTAATGTTAAACTAGTGTTGTAATGTGTCCCACACATTCACATTGGTTCTTGTGCCTTCCTAGGCTATGTGGACCTCATTTTAGTGTTGTAAAGTATATTTAATCAAACTTTCACATTGAATTCTATGTCACAAGCCCCTAATTATCATTTACATCATCACTAATAGGCCCCTTATTAACCCATATCAGGCATCCCAATTCTAAAATTGATCAAATACCCAAAAAGCGTAATTTAGACTCATTTCATCTCCCCAACATCTGAGCTGTCAAAATGGCCCCTATGGGACCCATTCGCCATGCATGGTGAATCAGTCCCATCCAAGTGGGACCCATTTACCATGTGTGGTGAATGAGTCCCATTTGGCTCAATTTTCACCTTTGTGCGTGAAAAAAGTGAAGTTTAAGTTTAATATTACTTCATGTCGGCCTATGATGAGGTATTAATAGGTAAAATAGGCGAATTACATATAAATACAACCTTCAAGTCCTCATTTACATCCATTAACTCAATTCACATCCATTCTTCATTATTCATACACCAATCTTTCATCTCAAGTCAAGCAACTTAGGGCTTCATCATTGCAAGTCATCAAGAAAGCTGCTAAAGAACATTCAAGGGAAGATCCTTCATGTTTTGCTCCATACTTTCAAGATCAAACATCATGGCAAGGTAATCAATTCCATTATTGCATGTTTCCCATTCCATTATTTCATTATTTTGTTTATCTATTTCCAAAAGGGGTTTGACCAAGGCAAACCCCCATGCCCTAAAATCCAACTTTTCTCTCTCTTGCCTTGTGTGTTTGTAGATTTAGGACTCTTCAAAGCTTGGAAATCATTGAAGATCAAGTTTCAAGGTTACTAAGGTCTTCTCTTCATTCAACAAGTCAAAATATCAACAAAAACTCATTTTCAGACCCATAAATCAGACTTTCAGAAGTGGACACCTGTAGGAAGTCAAAGTACAAATCAGAAGCTCCGGATTCCACTTTTGAAAATTTAGAAATTAGTGGACTTTATTCACCATGGGTGGCTTAATGAGCTCCACTCCAAGGCCGGGCTTTGTGTTTTCTCAATTTTAGATACTCTTTGTCGTAAACGTAATTTCAACTTAGTTTTGTAGAATTGGGATTGATTCGGCCTAGAATGGTGAACGTCCCACCGTGCTCCGAAAATTCAGGGATTTCACTCTCCAACATTCTCGAAGTTTCATTTCCCAAATTCTCTCATCCATATTCCAGCACACACTTTTTAGCTCTTTTGATCCATTTCTCGCTATGCTTTCTATTCGCTTTTAGGTGATTTTTTTATTACACAATGCTTTCAAACAAGCATTTTCTTAGTTTATATTCATTAGTTAATCAATCTTACTAGTTTCTTTTGTGCATTCAAACGCTACATCTAAAGTATTATTGCATCCATATTCCATCTCATATTTGCATTGAATTTGAATGTAACATGTGCTACTTTTTGGCCTACCTCTCCTTTTAGGTGAAAGATCCTAGAAGGATAAGTGTCCAACAGGGTTCCAAAAATCTATGTTCCATTTTGGTGAACCTTCTTTTTGAATACTTTCTTTTCTGATTTGGAGTCCTTCATCATACATCTAGCTTACATTGATCTTGTATTAGGACTTGCATGAATTCACTTGCATGCTAGGTTTCACATTTTGCATTCATAGAAAAGTGCATTTAGTTTGCATTTTTAACATCTAAATTTATTTAAAATTTCTAAAATTCTGCATTTTTAACTTAGGTATGCATCATAGCACTCAGAAAGCATCAAAATTCATCAATTTTTTTTAAAATTTTTGAAAAAATTCCACACTAGGACTCATTCGCCACCTTGGGCGAATCAATCCCTTTTCACCCCTGAAACTACCTTATACAGAGCTGAAAACCATGCTTTCTAGCTTTGTTTCCTCCATTACCTAATTGTAATCCATTAGTGGAGCTTCTATATATAGCATGCAGCTCTCGTGATAATTTTCAGTATAAATTAGTTCTCATGTTTCCATGCATTTTTCAAATTCAACTTTTCGGCTTCAATCTTTTCTTCTTTTTAGATTATTGTGACAGTGTCATCAAGAAATTACTTCTGTTTGAGATCTGCAAAGTTGCATTTCCATCCTATTTTTACATTTCATTTTACATTTTCATAGCTTCTTACATTTAAATCATTATAAATAAGCATTGCTTTATATTCATGCCACTTACACTTTTTTAATTTTCATTTTTAGCATTAGTTCCTGGTTCATTTCGATCACATTCATTAGCAAATGAAAACAAAACACAGAAAACATCAAACAATCCCATTCAAAAAATGATTCAATTTCGAAAAACCATAATATCCAAGCCCTTTAGTAGTGATGATGTAGACATGTTAGATGAATCCCTTAAGGACTTCCTCTCACTATGATCATCCACTAAAGATTTGACACAAATGGATGCAAGCATCGATAATCATGATAATCATAATTGTCCTTCTCCTGGTATCTCTCCCATTGGTGATGAAGGTATCTTGATGAAAGAAGACAAAATCATTGAAGATCATGAAAGTATTCCTTGTATCCCTTCTCCTCCCCCTTTCAAAGACCTTATGACACACAAAGCTACAATCATTTCCCCTCCCTTACTGAGTCCTCATTCATCTCCCAACACCTCCCCTAATTGTGAAAATGCTACAATTGTGAATGATCATGAAAAACACAGTTGTGTGGAGGATATGAATGAGAGCTATGACAATCCTACTTCTCCTCCTCAAGAATAAATTCTAGTACATGAGGATGTAAGTGTGGATCATAATAACAATCAACCATTTTCTTCTCCTAATATCTTCTCTACACATGAAGAAGATAGTTTAGTGTTAGAAGATATCATTGGTGAAACTCCTAAAACACTTATTCCTCCATTCCCTGATGTCTCTGCCATTTGGGAAGATCTTTTTGAACACACAAGTTCAATGATTAGTAACCATGAAACTCCTAGTTATCCTTCTCTTGATGTCTCTCCTATGAGTGATAAAGCTATCTTTCTATATACAATTATGACATGTAATGAACACTTTAACTCTCCTCCTAGGGTCAATATTATGGCACATAAGAATGATACCTTAGAGAAAGCATAAAACCACATAGAACCTTCTTCTCCTATCCTCACTCTTGATGCTCAAACAAATTCAACCCTTCATCATCACCCTATGTGTCCTAACAAACAAGCTCACAATACACCCACCTCATTCTTCCAACTCATGGTCTTTGTGATTGTCCTTTCATAGCCATCAACCCATCCAATAAACCTTCACTCAACATCCATACTATCACCAACCATTCTACCAAGAAATATTTAGCCTTGGTACATCCTAAATTGATACATAAATAACATTAGTTGCTACTCATTGCCATGTAATATTTATAGGATCATAGAATTCTCACTATTACATTTTTCACATCCCTTGCAAGGGGCAGCATACCGTCATCCATTCCTAAGCTCACCCTTGTCCTACACTAAGTGGGGGCAAACAGTTAGAAAGCCTTATCCTCGTATGTCACTTGTCGTTGTCTCTTGACTAGTCTTTAACCTTTCATGACCGAATAAGAGCAAGCTTGAGATGTGGATGACCTGTCTTAAGATTGACTCACATCTGACATACTCCCTTTCTTCATGACATAGCTTATTGAAAACACATGACTTTCCATAGGGATTTTTGAATAAGCTCTCATATTCTCTTCTACTTTAAAGCAATTGCTCACAGTAATGGTGTGTAGCAACCGCTTTAAAGTGGGGGCATACATAGACAACACATCTTTTGGAAATTTCATGGTGTGATTTAATTTTTCTTGTGACATGTCCTCTCCTTGGTGGTGTCATTGGGTTTGATTACTTCCAAGAGTGTACGATCAATCAAGTGGCCTGATGCAAACAAAGCATCCCATGGATAACGATCTGGCAAGGGAATAAAGATCAACTAAAGTGACCTGATGCAAATGAGGCATCCCATGGATAATGATCTGACAACCCTAATTTTTCCTCTCTTGGAGACATTAGGCACAATTCTCCATAAGAAGAAGACCTTACATGAACAAAGCAAAATCCCCTTTAAAAAAATTTCAAGCATGATATTCAAAAACATTTTTGGACAAATAGCCTAGATATAATTCACAACTAGTTGGACAAACGGTCGGCTTTCTGATCCACTTTTGTTTTGTATTGTCTCACCCCATGGACAACTCCTCAAGCTCCCCATGGCCCTTAAAGTATGCTGTGGACTTCTCACCCCGTAGACGACCTGAAGTTCTATGGCCCTAGAGTGAGTACATCCTTTCCAACACATTTTTCTTTCTTGTTCTTTCCATTGCATGATTTTGTATCTTGTTGGTTTGACTTAAGATCTTTGATCTTGGGGGCTTGGCTGCCTTCTTGATCTTTGTCGTTCTTTGTCATTTGCATCTGTACACTTAGATCTCTCTTGAATGTCTCTTTAGTATGAGTTTGAAGCAAGTTCATCCTCTCACTAAAGTGGGGGCTAAATGTGTCATAGAAAGAAGTACCCTTTCCTTGACATGGGATTAATTTGACTTAATGAGGCCTTGATTCAGGTGTTGTGAGGCACTTTATGCATCCACACTAGGTATTGGACCCTTGCAAATTGAATAGCATGCTTTTAACGACACCTTATAAAGGTATTGTAAAAGACTTTCATGCTTTTCTAGACTTAATGGACCCATTTCTCCTTAATTCAACATTATAAAATGTGTTTAATAACATTATCACATCAATCTAGAAGGCTTGTGCAATAAACTTAATGTTAAACTAGTGTTGTAATGTGTCACACATTCACATTGGTTCTTGTGCCTTCCTAGGCTATGTGGACCTCATTTTAGTGTTGTAAAGTGTATTTAATCACACTTTCACATTGAATTTTGTGTCCCAAGCCCTAATTAACATTTATATAATCACTAATAGGCCCCTATTAACCCATATTGTGCATCCCAAGGCTCAAATTGATCAAATACCCGACAAAGTTGCAATTTAGACCTTATTTCCTTATCTCTTGGCATCTAAGTTGTTAGAATGGCTCACGTGGGACCCATTTACTATGAATGGTGAATCAGTCCCATCTAGGTGGGAACCATTTTCCATGTGTGGCGAATCAGTCCCATTTGGCTCAATTTTTACCTTTGAGCGAGAAAAAAGTGAAATTTAAATTTAATATTACTTCATGTCAGCCTGCGGATGCCATAATCAAGTAAAATAGGTGAAATTCCTATAAATACAACCTTCTAAGTCCTCAATTCACATCTATTCTTCATTATTCATCCACCAATCTTTCATCTCAAGTCAAGCAACTTAGGGCTTCATCATTGCAAGTCATCAAGAAAGCTTCTAAAGACATTCAAGGGCAAATTCTTCATGTTTTGCTACAGAATTTCAAGATCAAACATCATGGCAAGGTAATAAATTCCATTATTGCATGTTTCATTCCATTATTTCATTATTTTTGTTTAACTACCTAAAAGGGGTTTGACCAAGGCAAACCCCCATGCCCTAACATCCAACTTTTCTCTTTCT
>VDFB02242622.1:0-11134 GCA_007258455.2 Sequoia sempervirens | reverse complement strand
CACTTGAACATGGTAGGTTGTATAGATTTAAATAAACTCTCTGATGCTATTCACAATCTGTCAAAGTGGCAGTACTTGTATGTGGTATACATGTGGTTCTTGGTTATTTATATTTATTTTAGATGAAGTTTGTTTAGTTAAAGTTGCTTGTTATATGAAATTAAATTCTAGTAGAAAAGTTAGTGGTCTAGAAAGAAAATGTTAAGTTAACTATAGAATATAAATTGAAAGGTTATAGGATAGGATTCTTATTACCTTCCTATCTTTATGCTTGAGTTAAATCTTAGTCTTTGATTATTCTTAATTCAATCTAACTAAATTTCTTATATTCAATTTTCTCTTTTTGACAATTTAGTTTCCATACAATGAAGAGTAGAAAATTACCTTATGAAATCATTTGACCTTAATCAAAAGATAGCTTATAATTATAAGAGAAGCAATCACATATATATGTATATACTTCATGCATGGGTTAAACCTTCTTTAAACTATTGCTTGCATACTTACATGGAATGAAAGATTATATCTTTTAAAAAGATCAATATATGAATGTTATGACACCATCTATTCATATGCTTCCAAACTTCAAACGTTAGAGTAGAACGTTCACTTTGGTTCTAAAACTAAATGATTATATTAAATAATGAGAATTGGTAAACTTTAGAATATTATGGAAATGATATAGTTATAGTTATGAAGAAAACTTGTGTAGTAACATGTTGTTGATGGAATTAGTTTATCTTTTAAATGTTGACCTCTTATATAATTGTTTATCAGATGGTGTGTTAATTTACTTTGGGTATGTTTTAAATAATGTGTTTAGTATAGGATTTTGGGTGAAGTTGGTTAAATGGGGTGCTATTATGCAAGTTGAACTCTTCTTGAAATGGTTATTGTTTTCTTAGGAAGATTATGGTTTGGTTATTCATGCTGATTTATTGGGTGTTCTTTGAGTTGAGTGGTAAATCAGTTAATGCTATCGTTGTCATGGTTGATGGTTCTGATTGAGTTGTTAATGAGTTGAATTGAAAGTTCTTTGAGTAATGGGTATCCTGAGAGGAGGAAATAGAGGTCTCCCTTGGATTTCCGTTTTAGTTCGTATCGTAGTTGTTGATGTAGTTTGAATGGAGTTGTTGATCTTGTCTTGATGTGTTCACTCATTATATTTGAATTGAAAATAGTTCTTTGAGGCCTTGCAATTATTGTTGTCAGTTCTTTGATGGGGAAACCCTAGTGTAAACTTTTTGAGAGTCTTCCAGAGGCTTGTTTTTATTGTTGGTCAATGTTTATCCTTTTATGTTCCCTTGAAGTGGCAAGTGTTTTGGTATCAAGATTTTGAAAGGGTTGTACGAGAATTGTTGAGACTTTGATTATGTGTTTATAGCGAGATGGGTAATGCATCGCATGTTTCTCTATTGTGATCTTATGTTCTTGTTATGTTGTACAACCCTTGGATTTTGGTTTGATGTTTGTTGGGTCTCTAGGGAGAGTGGCTCTTTGTGGGGGCCGGTGCCTTGGGTAAGAGGAAGTGCACAAGAGAACCCACGTAAGAGTAGTTAAACAAGTGATAACCTAAAAATAGAATTTAGGGGATGGGTAGTAAAACACACAAGATAATAAATATTGGATAACTTGTCTATGCATTAGGGCTATCATAGACTAATGATAGACTGAGAAGGCCATGGTTGGCAAAGTCGTAATCTCGTCTTCATGAGAGATTATCGGCTCCACATGAGCTACCCTATGGTGCCAGTGCCTCAAGTAGGAGGAAGAGCCAGGAAATCCATAGATGGGTGTCAGCGCCTCAAGTTGGAGGAAGGGCTAGGAGACCCCATGAGAGCTATGCGATGACACTCTCCACTAGACACCCTTGTACCTTGTTTCTTGTTGCCTTTGGAATCATGTTTGCATGAGCTACCCTATGGTGCCGGTGCCTCAAGTAGGAGGAAGAGCCAGGAGATCCATAGATGGGTTCTGATGCCTCAAGTTGGAGGAAGGGCCAGGAGATCCCATGAGAGCTATGCGATGACACTCTCCTCTTGACATCCATTTGTCTTGCTTCATTTTTCCTCTGGAATTGTATTATGTTTATTATTTCAGTTTGATTTGGAAATGTTTCATGATCCTCCTTTGGTTACTTGTTTACTAGTTATTGCTTTGTTTAATGTGATGAGATTTATGACTTTAAGTTGTTATGTGGGCTCATGAATGTTGTTGATTATGTCATTGTAATCCTTGAGTTTCATGATACTTTTGTATGATGTTGTCTTTTGGTTCCCTGTTTGGATGTTCTTGGGTGAGGTCTCTTTCTTATCAGCTCCTTAGCATGGGGGTGGGTCTACAGACCCACATGGTTGGGTGGAACATGCTAAGAACTCCATTGGATCCCCAGTCAAGGATTGAGAGGTGCGGATTGGTGCTGTTGCAACGGCTCCAAAGTTGTATCATTCTATCTTGTCATGTGGTTCCCACCCATATTGGAAACATGTTTGTATCATTGTAAGACTTGAATAGTGTAAAGTAATGAAAAGGATGTGATGTAATATTTTATCATTGGTAAACCTTGTGTGGATATGGATCCATATCAGATGTTATTCAAAGTGTTGTATTTATTTAAGTGAATGGTTTCTTATTGATGGTTTTATATGTATGCTTTGTCATGGATTAAATTTGGCTTTCATTCTTTATCATTGATGTATGGGATTAAGTTTCATAATGTATCCTCGTGTACCCCTAGGGACGTAAGTGATATTGGGTTTGTTTAAATGAAATTTTATGTCATAACTTATTGTGCATCTCATGTATGTTAGTATTACTTTTAGAAAAAAAAATAGTGCAGTAATTGTTGCTTTAGTTGTCCTATGGGGTTCACACGACGGGGTGTTACAACATGGTATCAGAGCCTAGGTTCATACACTGGGCACTATGTGTGCTCACTATGTAACCTTGCGCCTAGACCCTTGAGTCTTGAGTTTCACTTTTCTATTGTCATTGTTGTGAACCTGAGTTTCTTTTGTTAGCAGGTGTCAGTTCGATGGTGCAGGATACTGATGGGAAAGGATAGGACCCTCGGTGTAGTGTGCAATGCACCGATATCCTTCCTACCAGGGATGCACTATGGACCCTTGTGTTTTTGTGTGATGTGGTTTTCAGTGATGTTAGTTATGTGTGTGAATATGTCAACTGTGCGTGGAATTTTCCATTTTGTTGTCCTTGAATGATAGATTATGTTTTCTTGAATCTGTGAAGGCATTAAAATTTGTTTTTGTCCTTTTTGTTGAAATTGTTGTGAGATTGAATGTTGACTAATGAATGAAGTGGAGTGCTTTGTGTGAACATGATGAGTATTGGTAAAAAGGTGCATTTGGGTAGATAATTATGCTTTAATTTTATGAAAGTATAACATTTTAAGTTAAATAATTAGCTTGAAATTTTGACACTAATGTATTTTGTTTCATGGTAGTTAATGATTTTCAGGTAATTGGATCGGAAACTCAGCAACAAAGGTAATGGAATTGGAATTTATAGAGATAGATATTTTCTAATGTCAACTAGTAATCGACCTATGAGATAGATTTTGAAATAGATTTAAGGATTAGGAGCATTATGTGAACATTTTCCTAACTGATATGTAGCAAATTGTTATGAAATATTTGAATTGTTTTGAATATTGTGTGTTCTGGTGGGAGGGACAGTATAGTATTACTCGCTCACGAGTGCCCTACTATGCTACGAATTCCTCTCACAGTGTGTTTGAGAGATATATATGTATTGTGCACAATGTTTGTTTGTATGCAGGATTGCAAGAACTGAGCCTTGATTCCACCTGCATAGTCAGGACAGGGCGAGCATCTTACACACCCAATGGGTTTGACGTGGAAAAATAGGAGCTAACAAGAAATTTTCCCCAACCCAGTTCATCACCCATCCTCGTGTTTGACAAATTGGTCTGGTTGCAACCCCATCTCTATTTCCATTTTGGTATCATTTCTTTTCTTTTCTTTTGATGTCATTTAATTTTCTTTGTGGTGGTTGTTATTGTTGTGTTACCATGTTTATGCATGAGCTCGACTTCCAAGAGTAAGTTGAAACCTAGGGGGGGAGGATGTAGTGCCCTCCATTTCGATCATCCTTGGCATTCAAGTAAGATGTTTATTGGGTGGTCATGTCATTTTATTTGTTAGAGTGTCACTGAGAAAGTGTCCATTGGTGTATTATTTTTTACTGTGTTATTGAATATTTTATACGACCTTGTGCAATCAATTAATTAAATTAAAATTCCTTTTGAGTCAACTTAAATAAAAGTAAAATTTAAAATAATAATATAATATGAAGTATATGATTATTAATAAATAATTAGATTTAAATTGTTTAGATAAAAGTTTCATTTTAAATTATATTTTTATATTTGGCAATTTAACTTTTTGGGAGGATAATTGTTTAATTATGAAAAATAAGTGATTTTTTTAAAAAATATGAATTTAGAAGATAAGTTTCGAAACTGTTGTTAAAGAAAACAAAGATAGAAAAAGTTGAATTCAAGCCATGCAAGCTGAACTGATTTTGAAAAGGAAACTTGCTATCCTTTTTAGATTTATTTAAAAGATAATTACTTGAATGTGATTTAAAAATGGAAAGTAGATATCTTGTTACTAAATAAAGATAAATTAGATTTTAATTGAAAATGGAAATAAAAATAAATAAAATATTAAAATCAATAAGGATAAACGATGAAGTGAAAGAAAAGAAAACAATGAATAGAAAGTTTCACATGCAAGATCTTTCCTAATTGTGAAGAGATCACGGAAAAAGAAACTCGAAGGTTATTGGAGATTTTCATTTGTTTTTGTGATAGATTCTGGCTTTTAAAAAAAAAGGATCTTTTTGGGAAAAATCAGGGGGGAACGGAGTAGGATGCAGGGTTTTTAGTTTTGGGAATTACACGGACTGCAGGAAAGGTTGATCTGATTTCGTGAGCAGAACCAATGGAGGAGGGGAGGGGAAGTGACGAAGATTTTATTTTCAACAAAAAGAAACCAGTGGTGGCGAAGGAAGCTCTCAGTATGCTTGGCTCCAGATTGCATACCATGACGAAGATAAGAATCAGGCTTCCTCTAGGGTGGCGATGAAGTTGTTTCAACGTACCATGTGGATTAGTTATGGGAATGTCGCCTAGTTCATATACATTCATCCTCATGCATGATGTGAATGGCTCAAGTAAGTATCTGACCTCAAGTTTCTCTCTTACCTCTATCCACAAACAATGTTTCCTGAGACAAATTTCCTGTTATTTCTAATTGCATGCAATACCTTTGAAACTATTAATGAATAGTCTTACTGAGCTTACTCTAGGAAATAGATAGGTCACTCTTTTAGTGAGGTGAGACCTCAGTGAAAGTATTTGTTTTTAAGAAATGATAGCATACATATTCTGACAGTAATGTATTCCATGAGATCACAATTCCTTGAGACATCCTATCGAACAATTCACGTTCCCTGCCCATGATGCCACATTTTTCAGACCTTATTCTGTCAAACTATTCCCGTGACTTGTTTTTGCCTCCACTCTTTGTATGCATGTCTTCTGGGGAATCCACAATATTCAAGCTTTTAATGGGAATCCCATACCATGTTTCAAAATATAAAGAAAACAAAAAAAACAAAACCACCATATTGGCACAGGCAGGGAGGATGCGGGTAAAGGTTGCAGAAATTGGCTTTATATCTGTCGATTGCATTTGCTTGGAAATTTTGAAAGTCTTGAAACAAATCTTTTTTTTTGCTTATCCTGCAATCATTGCATTTCATGAGATAACGTCATTTTTCTCTAGTCGTTTAAATTTTCCTTAAAATTTCTTAGCCTTTTCATTAAATACGATTCGTCCTTATATGGTAGCCAAGCACCTATGCTTCCTCGAGGTCCTTAGCTTTTGAAATGGTACCTATAGAGTCACTCCATCAATGCCTCAAATGCCCCTTCACCCGCACCAAGTGCCAATGCCTTTGAGCTTTATATTCATTGTTAAATGGCCTCGAAAAGTTAAAATGCAAACTGGTTGGTTTGATTCAACTATCTTCCCCGTGATATATTTTGTCGAGGCTTCAAAATAATCTCTATTTTCATATAACTTGTCTCAAATTGGAACATTATAGGAAAGTTCTAAGGCCTTTTAATAACTGCTGGACTTTTCCGACAATTTTCACACCTGTTACTTGAAAAATAAAATACCAATTACTAACATAATAGAGAGCTTTTCGTTGATTGTGGTGAAGATTAGTTTCCAAACTTCAAACTTGAGTGTGTCTTTGGAAACTCGCCACTAAACAGAAATGCGTCTAGTTCAAAATAGAAAAGTTGTACATTATTTCTCCTACTCTTAAGTCACGTATTTGCACCTCACCTTTCTCTTCCCCTTCAGTCTTGGGGATAACATTTGGGATTTGACAATAATGCAAGAAGATGGTGATATTTCCAAATTCCAATATTCACTTTCTAATATACTTGGCAACCTGTCACTGTTACAACATTTTGAGTTGAGGCATTGTATAGAATTAAGTAGCCTCCCTGAAACCATTGGCGACCCGTCACAGTTGCAACTTTTAGACTTGCATAGGTGTAGTAAATTAAATAATCTCTATGATTTCATTGTCAACCTATCACAGTGGCGCACTTGAACATGGTAGGGTGTATAGATTTAAAGAAACTCTCTAATGCTAATCATAATCTGTCAAGCAGCAGTACTTGTATGTGGTATAGGTGCGTGTCTTGGTTCTTTATATTTAGTTTAGATGAATTTTTGTTTAGTTAAAGTTGCTATGTCATATGAAATTAAATTCTAGTAGAAAAGTTAGTGGTCTAGAAAGAAAATGTTAAGTTAACTATAGAATATAAATTGAAAGGTTATAGGATAGGCATCTTATTACCTTCTTATCTTTAGGCTTGAGTTAAATCTTAGTCTTTGATTATTCGTAATTCAATCTAACTAAATTTCTTATATTCAATTTTCTTTTTGACAATTTAGTTTCCATACTATGATTAGTAGAAAATTACCTTATGAAATCATTTGACCTTAATCAAAAGATAGCTTATAATTATAAGAGAAGCAATCACATATATATGTATATACTTCATGCATGGGTTAAACCTTCTTTAAACTATTGCTTGCATACTTACATGGAATGAATGATTATATCTTTTGAAAAGATCAATATACGAATGTTACGACACCATCTATTCATATTCTTGAAAACTTCAAACGTTAGAGTAGAACGTTCACTTTGGTTCTAAAACTAAATGATTATATTAAATAATGAGAATTGGTAAACATTAGAATATTATGGAAATGATATAGTTATAGTTATGAAGAAAACATGTGTAGTAACGTCTTGTTGATGGAATTAGTTTATTTTTTAAATGTTGACCTCTTATATAATTGTTTATCAAATGGTGTGTTAATTTACTTTGGGTATGTTTTAAATAATGTGTTTAGTATAGGAGTTTGGGCGAAGTTGGTTAAATGGGGTGCTATTATGCAAGTTGAACTCTTCTTGTAATGGTTATTGTTTGCTTAGGAATATTATGGTTTGGTTGTTCATGTTGATTTATTGGGTGTCTTTTGAGTTGAGTAGTAAATCGGTTAATGTTATCATTGTCATGGTTGATGTATCTGATTGAGTTGTTAATGAGTCGAATTGAAAGTTCTTTGAGTAATGGGTATCCTGAGAGGAGGAAATAGAGGTCTCCCTTGGATTTCTGATTTTGTTCGTATCGAAGTTGTTGATGTAGTTTGAATGGAGTTGTTGATCTTGTCTTGATGTATTCACTCATTATATTTGAATTGAAAATAGTTCTTTGAGGTCTTGCAATTATTGTTGTCAGCTCTTTGATGGGGAAACCCTAGTATAAACTTTTTGAGAGTCTTCCAGAGGCTTGTTTTTATTGTTGGTCAATGTTTCTCCTTTTATATGCCCTTGAAGTGGCAAGTGTTTTGGTATCAGGATTTTGAAAGGGTTGTACGAGAATTGTTGAGACTTTGATTATGTGTTTATAGTGAGATGGGTAATGCCTCGCATGTTTCTCTGTTGTGATCTTATGTTCTTTTTATGTTGTACAACCCTTGGATTTTTGTTGATGTTTGTTGGGTCTCTAGGGAGAGTGGCTCTTCATGGGGGCCGGCGCCTCGGGTAAGAGGAAGTGCACAAGAGAACCCACGTAAGAGTAGTTAAACAAGTGATAACCTAAAAAAAGAATTTAGGGGGGATGGGTAGTAAAACACAAAAGATAATAAATATTGGATGCCTCGTCTATGCATTAGGGCTATCATAGACTAATGATAGACTAAGAAGGCTATGGTCGGAAAAGTTGTAACCTTGTCCCCATGAGAGGTTATTGGCTCCGCATTAGCTACCCTATGGTGTCAGTGCCTCAAGTAGGAGGAAGGGCCAGGAGATCCATAGATGGGTTTCGGTGCCTCAAGTTGGAGGAAGGGCCAAGAGATCCCATGAGAGCTATGTGATGACACTCTCCACTAGACACCCTTGTGCCTTGTTTCATGTTGCCTTTGGAATCGTGTTCGCATGAGCTACCCTATGGTGTCAGTGCCTCAAGTAGGAGGAAGAACCAGGAGATCCATAGATGGGTGCCAGGGCCTCAAGTTGGAGGAAGGGCCAGGAGATCCCCATGAGAGCTATGCGATGACACTCTCCATTTGACACCCATTTGTCTTGCTTCCTTATTGCCTCTAGAATTGTATTATGTTTATTATTTCAGTTTGATTTGGAAATGTTTCATGATCAACCTTTGGTTACTTGTTTACTAGTTATTGCTTTGGTTAATGTGATGAGATTTATGACTTTAAGTTATTATGTTGACTCATGAATGTTGTTGATTATGTCATTGTAATCCTTGAGTTTTATGATACTTTTGTATGACGTTGAGTCTTGTGGTTCCCTGTTGGATGTTCTTGGTTGAGGTCCCTTTCTTGTCAGCTCCTTAGCATGGGGGGTGGGTCTTCGGACCCACATGGTCAGGTGGAATGTGCTATGCACCCCATTGGGTCCCCAATCGAGGATCGAGAGGTGTGGATTGGTTCTGTTGCGGTGACTCCAGAGATTGTATCATTCTATCTTGTCATGCGGTTCCCGCCCATATTGGGAAACATGTTTGTATCATTGTAAGACTTGAATAGTGTAAAGTAATGAAAAGGATGTGATGTATTATTTTATCATTGGTAAACCTTGTGTGGATATGGATCCATATCAGATGTTATTCAAAGTGTTGTATTTATTTAAGTGAATGGTTTCTTATTGATGGTTTATATGTATGCTTTGTCATGGATTAAATTTGGCTTTCATACTTTATCATTGAGGTATGGAATTAAGTTTCGTAATGTATCCTCGTGTACCCCAAGGGACGTAAGTGATATTGGGTTTGTTTAAATGAATTTTCATGTCATAACTTATTGTGCATTTCATGTATGTTAGTTTTACTTTAAAAAAAAAAAATTGTGTGGTAATTGTTGCTTTAGTTGTCCTTTGGGGTTTGCATCTAAGGGGTTAAGCAAGTAGTGCATTGTGAGAGAATAAGAAAAAAAGAAAAGAAATCATAGAAAATGTATATACAAATAAATAAATATAATCAATTTTAAATAAAAATAAAATTCTTAAGTTTTATGAAATAATATATATGTATATTTACATCTATAAACTAGTAAAAAAGAGAGTAATTCATAAAAAGTTAATTGTAAAATCCAACAACATATTGGAGGCTTAAATATTAATTATTTGTTTTTGAAATATTATCCCATTTCCATTATTGAGAAGTCACACGAAAAACAAAATGCTCAGGGTAGTGGTGTGGAGCAATTCTAATACATTGAAATTTGTAAATGGTGAAGTGTTGTAAACATAAATGCTTATGCGTGGCTTGGTTGCATTGGATAGCTTTGAGACATGGGCTGAGTGCATACATAGTAAGAATGGAAAAGGTGTTGTACACAAATATATGACGGTATAGAGTGGAGTGAAAGTTGTCATTTGGCTAGTGCATAACAATATGGTCTGTACAGAGAAGTGTTTCATTGTTCGAAAGCCAAAGGGAATTTGCAAAAGAACAATTAAGTTTTGGAGAATGTTAATGGGGGGAATAAAGGCATTATATGAGAAAGTAAATGTAGTACACAAGGTCCTATTAACTGTAAATTTGCATGGATTTAAGTTTTTTTTTCCTTTAAGTATGTTAGCACACTAAGTGGACATTATATATTGTAGCAAACAATGGACAAAAATGATACCAGAATATGACCTTTGAGTTCCTTGTTGAACAATAAACTATCATTGCAGCTATATATATCTTGTGTACTCATTTCTCCCCCTAACCCTTGTAAAAGCAACCAATTTTTCTATGTTATGAGTATCATAAATAAATAGACAAAACGCTTGTCACTAGTCCATTGCTGTTAGCATTGTTAACATAGAGAGCTAAAAACACATAAGATTTTCAACAAACAATGTAGAAGTGTAGGGGTTGTAAGTGGATTTTTTGTGTGTTTATGATACTTGTTAACTAGAAGTATTGGTTGTTGTTGCAAGGGCCAACACAACAAGTGGGTACATTAAATTACGCATGCTTTGAGAAAGTTCTTGTGGACCATCAGGGCATTGAATGTGTTAATTATGTGTTTATGATACTTGGTTGTTGTTACAAGGGGTAAGGTGAAATGCTTGCAAAGACATTATGAATTCTAGTAAACATTTAACCGATCAAAGTTAAATTTATTGGAAAATGCTAAAAGCTAAATTTTCTTTGCAAATAGTATGTTTTTTTGTAACTTAAAATTTGTTAAATATTAATCAATGACTCGTAGGCCATAATTTAAAATTAAATCTATGCAAATATTATTTGACTGTAAGCATAAAAAAAACCCAGCAGTGGGTTATGATTCCATGAGTTAACTATGTAGACACTGCATGTGTACCTAGCATCCCCTTTGCACGATTTCTCAGACGATGGTCCAAAAGACATTGCTTAGTTCATTGAGTTTCCCAAGAGTTTGTAGTCATCTCAACTATTGATTTTTGTTCCTAGATTCTCTAACCCTCTAGGTTTTCACCTAAAAGGTGAGAAGTAGACCAA
>VDFB02242621.1:0-15251 GCA_007258455.2 Sequoia sempervirens | reverse complement strand
CAACCCATGTAGGACTATGCAATGACACTCTCCCCTAGCTGCCCATGTGTTTTACTTTATTGTGTTCCTCTGGAAGTAGGTTATGGGAGTTGGTTTAGATTGTTGGCTATATTGATTTAAATTGATTATTGTTTTAATACATCTTTAGTATATTTTGTGGTCTTGTATGATCTCATTTATATTTGATTTACGATCTTGTATTCTTATGGAACTGTGTTATGATGTTTAATTGCAATTTGGAATTGTATTTATTAATTCAGTTTGTTTTGGAAGTGTTTCATGATCATTCTTTGGTTACTTGATATTGGTCATTGCTTTGATTTATGTGATGAGATTTATGATTTTGAGTTACTTTAATGACTCTTGGATGTTGTGGATTATGTCTTTGTAATTCTTAAGTTTTATGATACTTTTGTATGGCATTGAGTCTTGTGATTCCGTGTTTGGATGTTCTTGGTTGAGGACTCTTCTTGTTAGCTCCTAGCATGGGGGGTGGGTCTTCAGACTCACATGGTCGGGTGGAATGTGCTAAGCACCCCATTGGGTCCCAGTCGAGGATCGAGAGGTGTGGATTGGTGCGGTTGCAGTGACTCCAGAGTTGTACTTGTCTTGGAGCCAGTTATGATGCTTTGTATTCATCTCTTCTTTTGTATCATGATTCTTGTTGTATAGTTTCCGTTCATGGTTTGGAAACACTTTTGTATCATTGTACTTCTTAAACATTGTACTGTAATGTAATATTAAACCCAATGTGGTTATTGGCCATGGCATTTTTTATTGTGTTGAGTTAATTATGTATATGTTGAATTTACTCAGATGGGTTCTTATCATTGCTTTATCATGTATGTGTTCTATTTGTTAATGTTTATTTTGTTATGGATTATATCTTTGGATTTTATTCTTTATTGTTGTTGTATGGATCTCAGTCTCGTAATGACTCCTCGTGTACCCCAAGGGATGTATGTGTTAGTGAATCTGTTTAAATGAAATTCATGTTATGATTTAATGTGTATGACATATATATTATGTTTACTTTTTTATAAAAAATTGTATAGTAATTATGGTTTAATTGTCCTTTGGGGTTCGTACGGTAGGGCGTTACAACATTGGTATCAGAGCTTAGGTTCATACACTGGGTGTGCTCACTATGTAACCTTGCGCTTAGACCCGTGAGTCTTGAGTTCCACTTTTCTGCTGTCATTGTTGTGGACTTGAGTTTCTTTTGTTTTTCTGGTGTTGGGTCGATGGTGCAGGAAACTGATGGGAAAGGATAGGGCCCGCGGTGTAGTGTGCAATGCACTGATATCCTTCCTGTCAGGGATGCTCTATGGACCCTTGAGTTTTAGTGTGATGTGTTTTTTCTGTAATGTGTTTTATGTGTGTGAATATGTCAAGTGTGTGTGGAATTTGCGATTTTGTTATCCTTGAGCGATGAATTATGTTTTCTTGAATCTGCGAAGGTGTAAAATTTTACCCTTTTTATTGAAATTGATGTGAGATTTGGTGTTGAATAATGGTTAAAGTGGAGTTCTTTATGTGAAAATTATGAGTTTTAACGAAGATGTGAGGTTTTGTGGATAATTATTCTATGAATTTTAGTAGAATATAGTATCTTGAGGTTAAAATACAACTTGAATTATTAGTACTAATGTGTAATGTTCTATGGTAGCTTTTGATTTATAGGAAGTTGGCTTCAGAAATGAAGTGATGAAGGTAATGCAATGGTAATATGTAGGTATAGATACTTATAATTTCAAGTAGTAATTCATTTGGATATAGTAGATGAATTAGTTATATGGTTAGTATCCTTATATGAATATTCCTAACTAATTAGAAGAAAATTGTTTATGAGTTACTAGAATTGTTTCGACTTCTATGTGTGGTTTGGTGGGAGGGACAGTGTGGTATCACTCCCTCCCGAGTGCCCTACTATGCTGGGAATTCCTCTCATGATGTATTTGTGATATATTTGTATTGTGCACAACGTTGTTTGCATGCAGGATTGTAGGAATTAAGTCTCGATTCCACCTGCTTTGTCAGGACAGGGCGAGCATTATATACACCCAATGGGTTTGACGTTGAACATAGGAGCTGACAAGAAAGTTTCCCCAACCTAGTATGTCACCCATTCTAGTGTTTGACAAATTGGTCTAGTTGCAACCCCATCACCACTTTTGTTTTGGTATCATTTCTTTATTTTGGTGTGTTTAGTTTTTCATTTGCTTACTTGGTGACATTTAATTGATGATTTAACTTGTGGTGTTGATGTAATTATGATCATTGATATTGTGCATTACCATGTTTGTGCTTGGGCTCGACTTCCAGGAGTAAGTCGATGTCTATGGGGGGGAGGATGTAATATCCCTCCGTTTTGGTCATTCTTGAAATTTAGGAAGTTGGTTGTTGGGCGACCATGTCAGTTTCACTTGTTACTTGTGGTTGGTAATTTGCTAAGTCATGAGGACTTTTGGATTGCATCATTTAATTTGATTTTTATATTAGACAATATCACTAATCTTATGACTAGAAGTAATTTATCAAATTAATCTAATTTTTAAGGTCACACTTGATTTGGTTTGGGATCAAATAAAGAGTTAGATTTTATAACAAATTTTGATTGTATTATCATTGAAAATTTCTTATTTTAAGATGAAAGAAATTGTAACTAAATGAATTTAATAAAAATAATTATTGAGTGAATTTAATTAAGAAATTTAAAATTAAGAATTAACATAGATGAGATATTTAAAAATTTGAACTCAAGTTTGAATAAGGATTAAAGCAAGGAAAAGAATTGTTTATTGCTAAATAAATAAATAATAATAAAGCATCAGTTTTTGGGAAGAGGAAAGGGCAAGAAAAGTTGCAAAGATGGTATATGTTTTATCTTCCTCTGTCTCACCACCTTCCAGGAAAAGATCTCAATCATTGAAACTCATAAATGAGAATGGAAGAGACAACTCTAGGGGGGAATTACATTCTTATGGAGGGGAGCATATGTGGGAGGGGGTCGGATGGACGAGAGAGGAGGGAATTACAGCAGAACGAAGGTCTTTCCCAAATCGTGTTTCTTTTTCTAACGACTCCAGGTATGTTCGTGCAACCTTCATCATCTAAATCTGTGTAACGGTGTGCATATGGAACACTAGCCAAGCTTACAATGATAGGATGTGTTCTAGAGCTCTTCATTAATTCAAAGATTTTGAGAACTTCCTTGCAAAATTCATTTCATTTTCTTCATTCTAAATAGTGCTGCCTGTGGAAGATTCCATTTACATAATTTATATTTACAATTAAAAGAAGTAACCCTCAGATTTCTTGAACCTAGAACGTAAGATTTGCAAACATTTAAACTTAGCTAATAGAAGATTACATTATGGAATACTCGGATCCTGTCACAGCGGCACATTTGAGCATGGTAGGGTGTATAGATTTAAATAAACTCTCTGATTTCTTGGCAGCCTGTAATAGCTGCGCACCTGAACAGATAGGGAATTTAAAAGTTTAAATAACCTGCTTGTTTCTGCTGGCAATCTACCGCAGTGGTTGCCCTCAGAAATAACTATTGTCCATAGTGGTGAAGGTTAATTTTCAAACTTCAAACTTGAGCACGTCTCTGGAAAACTCGCTGCCAAACATAAATGTGTAAAGTTCAAAAAAGGAAGAGTTGTACATTATTCTCCTGCTCTTGAGTCACGTATTTGCACCTCACCTTTCTCGTTCCCTTCAGCCTTGCTGATAACATTTGAGATTTGACAATAATGCAAGTAGATGGCGATATTTCCAAATTCCTGTATTCACTTTCTTATATACTTGTCAACCTGTCAAAACTGAAGGAAAATGGCTTCTCACGTTTTTTTGCAACCGTAACCATCTCAAACTTGGAGGAAGCTTGGTTCGTGTGTCTTCTCTGATGCCGTCAATGAGCAGATTGTTCAAGTGAAGAAATTGAGGACCAATGAGCAGATTATTTAATTCTCTTGGTCTGCGCAATGTTTCAAGCCTTTGCCAATTACCTCCGTTCAGTCGAAGCTGAGAGAAATTGATGTTATTGGATACAGTGTTTAGATGAGCTCCTTCGCATAGTCTGGTAATCTAAATTTATATAATCTCCCTGATACCGTTGGCAGCCTACCACAGCTGCAGTGTTTAGACTTTGGATCGTGGACAGAATTAATTGTCTCCCTGAAACCCTTAGCAACCTATCATTGTTGCAGTGCTTAAATTTCAAATAATGTCCCTGGTCCCTTAGGCAACCTGTTACAGCAGCAATATTCGAACATAGAAGTCTGTAGAGATGTAAATAGCCTTCTTGCTTCCGTTTGTAACCAGTCAAATCTACAGAACTTGAAGTTTCATGTCAAACAAAGTGCGTGCCTTGTCTTTGCATCGAATGCCTTGATGAATGACTTTATGTTAACTCTGTTATAAGCTTTGCGTAGGAATGTTTCTCTCACTGCGTTGATGTATGTTGTGTTCATATGCTGAATGTCATTTAGATTATGATATGCTATTAGATATACTTAATTTGTAATAACAACAATTACGTTTAAAATATAAATTTATTAGATATATATATATATATATGTTGATATTAATATGGTTACTTTTATATATCTATTTTGTTGTTTTGTAAACAACATTTTGAAGTTGTATATATAGGGAGAGATGCATATATATATGCATCTATAGTTTATTGTAAGATATGTTTTAGTAATTGAGGGCAACTTCAAATGAATAAATTTCATTTAATAAAAAGATCCTATGTGGAGAGTTTTAAGCCCTTACACTATACATATTAGATTACTTTACATAATCAAGCTTTGTAAATATACGTATTTATAAATCTAGTAGTTATGCATTAAATGAGTATCATTTTGTAATTCTTCTTTAGTCTCTCTAAACTTCATGTTGATGGAATGACTTTATTTGGATGGTCTGGGAAATTTATGTGAGCCTCCCTTATGAGTTCAATTATAGGAGTCTAAGTATGTTTAGTTGATCAAAAGTCTAGGAATGTATTGTTAGGTTATTTCATATAGGTTTCGTTTCCATGTTTATACTTTCTTGGTTAAACTCTTAATATTTCTAAAGGTAGTTGGTTACTTAAATAAAGATAAATAAAGTTAAGTTTCCTTGACATTGAAAATTGAATGAAGGTTATTTCCATTATTTGTTTAGCAAATTGTCTTAGAAGAATAAGTAATTTAGGATATTATTATTACCACAATTATTATGGTTTATTCTTTGTTAATTTGTAGGTGAATATTGTTATTTTATAACCTTTAGAGGGGAATGGTAAGATTAGTGTGTAAGCTAAATAACTAGGAAATTGTTTTAAGATTGTCTCAAACATTATCATTTGAGGGTAATATTCTTTTAATTTAATGATAAGGAATATTATGGAATATGCCTTGAGATAATTACGATATGTGATTTTAGAGTTCCTTTATTTATTTATTTTAAATTAATTCTTTTGAGCAAATGGATAAATTGTTTTGATTGGTCATTGATCATTTGAGGGTAATTTGGTGGATCCTATTTGTGGTATCCTCTTTGGAATTGCTTGGCTTTGGAGGTATTTTGATTCCTTTGGGTTCATGTCATTTTTTGAATGTTTTGACATACTCTTTCATTTTAACTTTTCTTGAGTTGACGTGAGTTGGTGATCTTCTTTAAGTTAAGTTGTGTTGCTATTCGTTCAACCTTACATGGTGAATTCTTGGTTGTTTTGAGTTGTGGGCGTCTTATTAATTGTTTTTGTGGTGGAGTATTTTGGATACTAATGCAATGCTTGGTTGTGATAAGTTTATGCTTCTTATTAAATGCAATCTTTCCACTTTTATTATTTTAGTGAAACATTAAATTATATTGTTTTCATTTTGTCAAAGGTCTTTTGTATACCAACTGCATGAGTATCTTGTGAGGAGGAAATTGAGGTCTCCCATGGATGCCTAGTTGGTGGCTTTTGGTTTTATTAAGTGATTTCGTTGAATTAAAGGTTGATTTTCTTGTGTGTTTTCCTATTTGAGGTAACACCATTGTTGATTTGCGGATGGGTCTTGATGAATCTTCCCTTTTTATGGCTTTTCTGATTTACTCGCATATTTGAGGAAATTTTATCCTTGTGTTGGAATTATTGGAGAAAAACTCTTGATGCTTTATTCTACCCTTGTTTGTGGGTTTTCATTCTTTGGCTTCTAGAGGCTTGAGATGATTGATAATTGATGTTCTCTCTCTTTATGTGCCCTTGATGTGGAAAGTGTTTTGGTTTCATGATTTTGAGCAAGGGTTGTACGGGAATTGTTGAGACTTTGATTATGTATTTGGAGCGAGATGGGTAATGCCTCGCATGCTTCTCTATTGTGATTCTTGGTTCAAATTATGATGGTACAACCCTTGGTTTTTTTTATGTTGTTGGGTCTCTAGGGAGAGTGGCTCCTCGTGGGGGCTGGGGCCCCGCGTAAGGGGAAGAGCACAGGAGAACCCACGAGTGAGTTGGTAATCAAGTGAAAACCTAATAATTAACTTAGGAGGGTTGGGTAGTAATATCATAATAAGATTTAAAAAAAATGGATGTATCGTCTTCATTAGTGCTTCTGTAGACTAATGGAAGGCTGAGAAGGCCATGGTTGGCAAGGTCGTAACCTCGTCCTCATGAGAGGTTATCAGCTCCGCATGAGCTACCCTATGGTGCCGGCACCTCAAGTAGGAGGAAGGGCCAGGAGATCCATAGATGGGGGCCGGCACCTCAGTTTGGAGGAAGGGCCAGGAGAACCCATGTAGGCTATGCGATGACACTCTTCCCTAGTTGCCCATTTTTTTTACTTTATTGTGTTCCTCTGGAAGTAGGTTATGGGAGTTGGTTTAGATTGTTGTTTTAAATTGATTTAAATTGAATTATGATTATTGTTTTAATCCATCTTTAGTATGTTTTTCGGTCTTGTATGATCTCATTGATATTTGACTTATGACCTTGTACTCTTTTGATACTGTGATATGACGTTATTGTTTGATTGCAATTTGAATTTGTATTATGTTTATTAATTCAGTTTGATTTGGAAGTGTTTCATGATCATCCTTTGGTTACTTGTTTACTGGTCATTGCCTTGAATTATGTGATGAAATTTATGACTTTAAGTTATTATGTTGACTCTTGGTTGTTGTTGATTATGTCTTTGTAATCCTTGAGTTTTATGATACTTTTGTATGTTGTGGAGTCTTGTGGTTTCCGTGTTTGGATGTTCTTGGTTGAGGACCCTTCTTGTCAGCTCCTAGCACGAGGGGTGGGTCTTCGGACTCACATGGTCGGGTGGAACATGCTAAGCACCCCATTGGGTCCCCAGTTGAGGATCGAGAGGTGCGGATTGGTGCGGTTGCAGCGACTCCAGAGTTGTATCTGTCTTGGAGCCAATTTTCATCTATTTATTTGTATCATGTTATCTTGTGTATGGTTTCCATTTATGTTTGGAAACACTTTTGTATCATTATACCTCTTGAGGATTGTACTGTAATGTAATGTTAACTCGGTGTGGTTATTGGCCATGGCAATTGTAATTCAATGTGTTAAGTTAATTATGCATATGTTGTATTTGTGTACTTAGATGGTTTCTTTTCAATGCTTTATCTTGTATGTGTTATATTTGTTAATATTTACTTTGTTAATGTTTATATCTTTGGTTCTTATTATTGTCATTGTGTGGATCTCAGTCTCGTAATGACTCCTGGTGTACCCCAAGGGATGTATGTGCTAATGAATCTACTTAAATGAAATTCATGTTATGATTTAATGTGTATTACATGTAGGTTATGTTTACTTTTAAAAAAAAAAAAAATTGTGCTGTGTTTATTGTTTAATTGTCCTTTGGGGTTCGCATCACTGGGTGTTAATCGGTTAGGGTGGGGAATTAAATTTGTTGGCTAGGCTATCATAACACAACCCTTTGAATTGAAGGGATGCAATGATAAATGGTATGATGGCGTATCACTACAAATTGCATGAGCAAGTTTTCAAGAAGGGGTCGTTTAAAGCATTAAAAGGAACAATCTTGGCATCTGACCAGTCCAGATTTCTAGGCCTCGATTTGACATAATGCATCCCCTAAATCTCTCTGCCTACCAAACATTGGCCAAGCAATAAATGGGGAATTGATTTGATTGATTTAACCGTTCTGAGGTCTCCAGATTGGTAGAGGACTAATCGAGCCTAGAAGGTAAGCTGAATTAACTATGCTAGCAATATTACCATTTAATATGCATACTGGCACGTCAAGCAGGCAGGGGAGGCAGTTTGATTTCACAATCTTCCCACAACCAACATCCATTCGCTATATTTTATTTTATTTTGCTACCGCCTAGAGGACTGGTGAATGCCAATCTACAACGAAGGAGGATGTTGTTCTGCTCATACTGGGAATACTGTGATTAGGTGCCATAGCTCAATGGGACTACTTCGTGGACTCACCCTTCACAACCACCGATAGAGGTTTAATTCCTTAAATCTGTAAGCAGAGTGGTTTAAAGAGGGGCAGCTGCTCTTGGTTGTAGGGGCCGAATCCTAGAGGTTCTTCCCTTATGCAAGCCCTCGGCCCTGCACAACCACGACCTCAAGGGTTTCTACCTTGTTTCCTTTTTCCTATATCTATATCTGCTTCTTCTTTCCTTTGTATTACTTCATAAGATTGAATATATTTGGTTATACCATGTTAATAGTTTCATGAATATAAGTATGATTTGTACCTACATTTAGGGTAGAATATATAATTTTTATTTATTTTTTATTTCCTGGTATATTCAATGTAATTTACATATTTACTGCTGGGACTAATATATTGTTGTTGAAATACTGATATGAAATGAACTCCATATTTGGAAAGAATGGCTTGTTTATTTAAATACACATTGATAAGCAAACTATTCATTTCATAAAGACTTACTATGAAATCCATTTAGCCTATTGCATAACAATCTATAATGTGCAAGAAAAAAAGTGTTTTGTATATACTGATTTCCAAGATGGTTGAATTCACTCATGCTTTGGTACCAACATGCAGGTTCCCATTTTCAAGTATGGTAAAATGACAGAACCTACGTTTCTATTATCAATGGGCCAAATGGAAACTACTATTTATCTTGAGCACTCCCTTTGCTGAAAATTGATTATGGATTCCTTGCATATATGTTCCTTTTTGTTACAAATGACTAATTCAATAAAATTTGATTCCTTACTCATACTTAGTTCCCAATTCTCTCCTATTCTTTTCTTCTACTCAATGAACATATGGTTGTCTAAATGTGGAAGAGAATATAAACCAATTTACACAATATTTTCTTTAATAACAAATGCAAGTGTCTCTCATTTCCCACAATTTTATTGCAACTTAAAAGGTGTTTTCTCTTTCCTCAATACAATCAAATATAACTTCTTTTTTTCTCAAATCTTCCATATTACAACTAATTTTAAGATACAAAATATATGACACACAAATTGACTGCAGCTTGCTCTTTCTCTATTTTCCTTCAGATTACAACCATTATTATCTTTCCACATCACAACTAATTTAAAAAAATATAATGCATGACATACAATTGAGTAAGGCTTGCTCTCCACCCTACCGTAATGGCGTCATGGAGCCTCATGGGCTCTAGCCATACCCCCGAGCAAGGAATTATTTTAACTCCATGATGATACATGGAGTATTTTTTTTTTCATTCTTACAAGGAATAAAACTAACATAGCACAAATTTCATACATATGGTCTCTTTACTTTCTATTTTCAACCATGATTCATACCCTATATCACCTTCTTACAACCAATAACAAGGGAAATGGAAATAGAAAAACTTATCTCTTTTCTTTAGGTGAAGGGATTGGTGAAGGGATTGAACTCTCTTTTATTCCATATTTCCTCTCCAAGTCAAGCCATCATGATCACTTTCCTCCCAAAGAGATGGACTCCCCTCCTCTTCTCATTCTTTCTACCATCTTCACTCAAGTTCTCCAAGAGGAGAAGTGGGTAACACCCTACTCATCCTCCCTCTCCAACTATATAGGAGTTTCAACTTGCAACTTTTTGGATGGGGAGGTGTGGAGTGTACCTCCCTTCTTCAATGAGAGTCTTTTCTCATTAAAGAGGCAACATGCACTTGGACAACCCCAAATCCTTTCACCTCCCATCCTCTCCTCAAAATTCGCCACTCTTCATTATGGTGACTTTTCAAGAGTCAAATCATGTCCTTGGGACCCTATTGCATGCCCACTTGACCCCTACCACTAAGGTATAGACCCTAGGGGGTTTATTTTTGCATCCCAACCAAGTAAATTGACCAACAACCCTCTTTAAAGACCCACTTAAAGATCCATCCGAGTTTCACACTTGGGTAAGGGTTCCCAACCCCTAACCCATATAATTAAATATTCTCACAAACCAAAATAAATTATACCTTTAATATCAACCTTCACCTCTTAACCTATCAACATATTAAATTTATATCCTCAAGAAGATGTCTTTTGATTTTCTCTCGATGGTCCTCCCTTCCCATGCTAACACTATTGCCTTCCTGCACATTACCGACACGATCATAAGTAACATTGTATATCACATTAATCTATTAGCTGAATATTCTAAACTTTAACCATATAATAATCCATTTAAATCTCAATCTGTATTCCATAGTATACTAGTGTATTACACCTTCATGGTAGTGACAATAGAACATAATGTCAAAATGAAATTACAAGGATTTTTCCAAAAGATCACCTTATTTATCATCCACAATATATCTAATCAACAATTTAAGAAAAACATATCACAAATTAGGTTTAACATTAATCACTGCAGGAACGGGTATTGGTCTTACATATTCTTAATACACAAAAACAATTTTATTCAATTAAAAACAAACAAACCATTTATATATTCCAATTATCTAATAATTTTTAGCTTGCTGATTTCAACAAAAAAATGACAGAGTTTGGACAGTCATAACTTTCACATTTCTTATCCAAATTTTAAAATTCAAAATGTTTTGTAAAGATAGAAGGACAAGGAATAAAACCCAGAAAGCCTTTGAAATAATGTTAAAACATGTGCGAGCAGTTTTTTTCTGCAACTCAACTCACTTTTTTTCCTACAGAACTGTTGACAATTTATTCACATTTTATTTATTTATTTATTTTTAAATAAACACTATAGTAATTTAAAAAATTTCACTTCATAATACAAATAGAGATCTAATTTATACATAAATTAAAGTTTAACTTATCATAAGATGTTTTAACTTTCTATAGATATCTTACATATAAAATAAGAAAGTATAAAATCTCCCATTCATTGTTAATACAAAAATATATGCAGCCAACAAACTTAAGTACCAATTAATCATTTCATTTAATTCTCTTATGAAGAACAATCCTAAAAAATCGAAAGACTAAAGAAATTCCATGAATTCTATTAGTTATGAAACTAAAGATACAGGTTTTGCTACTGTTTTAAATCTTTCCCTTCAACCATTATTCACAATTATCCTTAATATAGATATATTTCTTTATTCACTTATTCATATATAAATTTATATATTTATGGTTATATATATATATATATATATATATATATATTTGTTCTCAAAACATCTTATATACTTATATAAATCTAAATACATTAATATTCTCAATAGTATAAGAATATGTTCAGAAGAAGAATGATGTACATGAAATACTGAAACACTGCTAACTATAATTATATTCTTTATGAATTTTGATTCTGTAATGATCAGATATAAAGTAGCTGCAACTACAGCCAATTTTGTAAATCTGAGAAATTAAATTGAAGTAAAACAAATGCTTTGGGGCAAGGTATGTATATCCATCAAAGCATAATGCAAATTCTTTGGTAGTCTTGTCTACAAACTGTGATAGAATAGACAAGGATGGGAAAAAAAAAAAACTCTACACAATGAAACATATATGGATTTGCATTTATAACACAAATGAATATAGCTATATAAAAACCGAGAACCGATGCTTTCATTTAGCCAATGGAATACTTTTAAGATAAAATAAAACGCAACAAAATAATTTATAAGATTTGCATTAGAAGTCTCCATACCTTGCTGTGCAAGCTTCAACAAGAATTCAAGGTAATATTATTCTAAAAATAGCGGCTTCCTCTAACTGTTGCGTGTGTTTTTTTCTCTTTTCCCTTTGCGCAGAGCATCATAAGTCACCTCCATAGTTTCAATTGTTTGAGCATCCACCCCCCATTCAATTCAACTAGAGATTCACCATATCTACAAATAAGGTAGATGACTACACATTAGCCCCCCTACCGTTCCATATGCATCCAATGTTTATTTATTTATTTGCAGAGCCACCATCCCATAGCAGCCATTCCTGCCCAGCAATAACTTCCTTTCATCTTTTCTTAACTGGCATTAATAACTCCATATTTACTCCCCTTCCTTCCTACCGCTTGGTAATCTTTTTTTTTTATCTTAGACAAAAACAAGGAAAGCAAATAAAAACGCTTTAAAACCAAGACTATCGACTAAAAAATAACTACACACGTTTGCAGTTTTTATCAAGTTATCTTCACCGCATTCATCGTTTATTTCAAACTCTAACTCTTTAAGGAATTCTTAGCCAATTCGTGTGGTACTTTAATATTACCACTGGCTTTTATATTTTTATCAACCACTCTTAATTGTAGCAAATATTAAATAATAATAAATTAGATTAGAGCAAACAAAATTTAGTTGTGAATTGAATAAAATCTAAAGCCATGTTTTGTGGGTGGGCGTTGCATGGCATATCATGTATGACCTAAAATTGGTTAGAATGTAATCAAATAAAATATTTTAAAGGTGCAGGGAGACTACTAGCTTTTAAAAATAAAATAGATAGTTAATAATATCACCTTTAAAAAGGAAAGCATCTTTTTATTTATTTATTTTAAATGGGTTCTTTTCTCTTTTCCTTAAAAGTAAATAAATGTAATATATATATATATAATTAACTTTGTATATAACAAATATGAATTAAAAAAATGCTATCTAAAAATTAAATAAAAGAAATAGATAAATAAATAAACTAATAATAAATAAAGACATTATTATGGAGGGTAAAATTAATTGGAAAGAAATTAAATTAAAGAATGTTATGTTTCAATTCTTTTATATATATATATATATATATAAAATGATTATATTAAAGAATGTAGCATTAAACATAAGAGATAAATTTTTTAACACATATTAGAATTTCATGGAAGCCTTCAAATCAAAAAGACATTACGCATGAGAGAATCTATGTATAAGGTTCTTTCTACATAAATACAAATGCAAATATATTTGATTCCCTATACTATATATGTATATATATGCTATAGGAATCATAATATCATAAGGATTGTAAAATTTATGCATGTATGTATCATACTTTTATTGTTCAACCATGTTGTTAGGAGTCTTGGAACCCATATCTGTCATGGTGCTTTAGACACACTATAGGTAGTGGCTTGGTGACCTTACAGAAATTATGAGAGATCTGGTGATGCTCGAGAATCAATTACCTTTGCTCCTCTTGCAGAAGCTGCTGGAGATGCAGTTGGGTTCTCAAGACAAAGCAGAAGAGAAGCTTAGCAATCTGCTAAGTCTTGTCTGTGAAAAATGGTCGCCATTTATGTTCAAGATGCATGATAGCTCACGGTTGCTGATAAAAGAGAGGGGTCGCGTACTGGAGGTGCTCTACTACTCTATTGTCCCTGAAGCAGCCATAGAAGATGCCTATATTAAGGAGAATGAGGCCGAGAAGGCCACCTTGCCAGATTTAACCTTCGCTAAAAGGGCGTTGAAAGCCTTGTGGAAGGCTCTCTCATCGTTAAACATTGGCCCTGTCCGACATCTCACGGTGCTCTCTCAGCACCTCTTGAAAAGCAGGTGTCTGTAGTGCCTGATACAGTTCACGAATCTTGTTTCCATTTTTCTGAAGCCTTCAAATCAACAGAAAGATGAAACTGATGAAGAAAGAGGATACACTTCTGTGCAAACTCCACCTACACGCGACGAACTGGAGTTTCCTTCAGTGTCCAATTTATACTCAGCAGGAGTAAAATTCATTCCTACCAACGGAGACCTCACCACAATTCGCTTCGACACGAGGACTGCAACACTTCACCTTTCCAAACTGAGGCTGGATTCAAATACAGAAGTGATTCTCAGAAATCTGGTGGCGTTCGAAGCTTCACTAGCGCCTGGTGCGCTGATTTTCACTCGCTACGCAGATTTCATGAACGGCATCATCGACACAGAGGAAGATGTTCGGCTGCTGAGAAAGAGCGGAATTATTTACAATCATTTGGCAGACGATAAAGTGGCAAGCATGTGGAACGGCATAGGTAAATATGTGAAATTGACTTCAGTTAAATATTTGGATCAAGTCATAGCTGATGTCAATAAGTATTATCACAAGAGATGGAGCGTCGCTGTGAAGGATTACATAAAGAAATACATATTTGTTCATGGCAGCTCCTTACTCTTTTGGCCTCAGTGATACTTTTGCTTCTCATCTGTTTGCAGGCTTTTTGTTCTGTGTATGACTATAAGCATTGGTTGAGCGACACTCATTTTGTGGACAACTAAGGTTAATGGAAGAGTTGTACCCTAGATCACTTCCAACAGTGCTCTATGTCCTTTCTTTTTAAAATTTTTATTTTTATCATCACTATTTTTATTTGTAAAAAGTTAAAACTGTTTTTTAACATCTCATTTCATTGTTGATTTAAATGCAAATCAAGAACATTGATACTTCACTTACCCTCCATACATAAGAATTTATTTTCTAATCATATCAACTCGTTAGAGATCTTAGAATAATCTCATTAAAAAAATCCTCACTCCTTTTTAAGGTAGAATAAAATTCCTTTTGCATATGGTTTAGTTTAAAATAATTGAATAATATTAATATTTGAAAGAGTAATTATTATTTAAAATAATATATTAAAAAAGAATAGGATTTAAATAATTAAATAGTATTTAATTTTAAGTTTGATGTTAATTTTGTTATATTAAATATTTTTAATTTATTTTTTTCTATATTAAAAAATTAAAGTTTGTTTTGTATAGGTAAAATGAAGTTTCTAAAAGGAATTCAACTCTTTTATAAAGTTTTAAACTAATATAAACAACAAGTTGTATTAAAATTGCAAGGACACACAACAATATAAAAGGCATAACAACCTCATAACAAATTAAAG
>VDFB02242619.1:0-43860 GCA_007258455.2 Sequoia sempervirens | reverse complement strand
CATACAAGTATAAGGCTACCTAAACCCCTTCCCCCCACTTAGTGCAGGACAAGGGTGAGCCGAGAAACATGCTAGAGTGAAAATCACTATCAATTAGAGGAATTAGGTGCTTCAACATAAGGAAGAGCACCACTCTCCTTAAGATGTTGAATTTTATCACTCAAAGATTTACATTCATTAGTAGAATCACCATAGAATCTATGATATGCACAACATGAAATCATGTAGTAAAATTTATGTCGAGGGATATCAAATGATCTTGGAGGAGTCTCAAAAAGATACCTTCTTGATCCAAAGTAGAAGATTTTCCTTTATTTTGCGAAAAAGATACCTCTTACTTAGTACAAGATGTCATACTTACACAAGACTCTTTAGATTGCAATATTTTGTTTTCTTCTTTATAGGAGGGTGTAAAATCTATCGTACTTGAATCATTGATGTTTTGCATGATGACATTGACATTAAGCGAAGATTTCTTTGTTTGTTTCATTTCTTGCAAAGGATAATAATCAAGATCACTAGTGTCTATCAATTCATGATGCACTACTATTAAAGTTGGCTTAGAGGATTCTTTTGTGATAGTGTTGATATTAAGTGAAGGCTTGTTTGTGTCTTTCGAGGGACTATAGCCAAGACCACAAGTTTTTTCTTGCATGTGAAGCTCTATAGGGACATAGATACCTTGTTCTCTAGCCCCACATCCTTTTCCACTATAATCAAGTTGTTTCATGAGTTCATAACCTTTTCCATAAAGCTCTTTCATTTCTTATGGGGTTGATGGTTGTTTATAATCAACTTCATCAAATCTTTTTTTGTAATTTGTTGTCTTTTTTTCTAAAGTGGTTGAGGTGGATGCTTTTGAAGGGTCTTCTAAATTTTGTGTTGACATTGTAAACTACTTTTTATTTTCCCTTTTCAGAGTCTTTGTTTATGATCTTGTATTTTCCCATAAATGTTGGTTCGAAGTCTAAGGAAACCCAATAATCTTCTAATAGCTTTGTGACTTCCTTAATGTGTTTTTTATTTATCTAGCAGAGGTTCCATTTGTGTAGTTGGTGTTAATATTTTCAAAGGATTCTCTTTATTTTTCTCAATGTTTAAACAACTATTTGGGTCTGGGTCAGCTTCGAGTGTGTACACTTTGTTATTGTAGACTTCATTTTATGATGAAGGGTAGAAGGCACCCCATTCATTGCATGAATCCATGGCTTTCCTAAAACAATATTATATGAAATATCACGAGGCATAACATGGATTGGTGTTTCTAATGTGGCCTTTCTAGCTGTAATAGGTAATATAATCACTCCAAGCAGTTGTTTTCCCACATTGAATTTTGATTTATCCACGCCAAGCCTATCCAAAAGGGTTACACTACACACATTAAGGGTTGAGCCATTGTCAAAAAGGGTTTGCTTTATTTCTATTCTTTTATATTGAGCTATTATTATGAAAGCTTCATTTTGTTTTTGCACTTCTGAAGGAGTGAGCTAACTTTGGTGGAAAACAATGTTAACATTTATTCCTTGAATCATGGCTGCTATGTCATTTGGTTTGCATCAGAAGGGATAGGAACTTGTTTTAAATCATTTTGAATCATGTTATGATAATGAGGGGAGGCTTGAATAAGGTCCCATAGTGATATCTTAGTAACAATATTCTTTAGTTGTTCGACAAGATTGTACTCCTTTCCACTTTGTGAAGGAAAATGAGGGGGACCTAGTAAGATAGGATTAGGCAATGGGAGAGATATTGAAGGTGTTTTTCTTGGTTGTGGATTGTTTCTAGTGTTATAATATGTATGAGCAATGGTATTATGACTCAGCTACTGTGAAACATTAGTCTTAGGTGGATAAAGGATAAATTCAAGTTTGTTTTGAGTTTGCAATCGTTGTGAAGGTGGGAAAAGAATTAGAGGGTTCAAAGGATTCCATTCTCTTGTGCTAAAATATCTTCCAATGTAGGAGAGTTTATAGAAGAGGAGCTTTCAACAATGTCACAATTCTTAGTGAGTGCATATTCTAACACTGAAATACCTTTGTCACATGTAGGAGAGGAATTAGGAGAAGAGAAACTATGATCATCAAGATTGTCTATGTTTTCATCTTCTTCTATCACATCATTCCCACAAATAGAAGAGATAAGAAGGGGTGTAGGTTTAAGGTAAGAGTGAATATTTTCACTCTCTTGCACTAAGAGACTCTCATAACTAGGGAATGTAGTGAATGAATGACTAACATTCTTATTGACTTACTTTTTCTTTGCAAACTTGGAAAAGACCGAAACCAACATTTGTGAACAATAATCCATGCAAACTCAAAATGCAATGTGAAGACCTAGAATGAAATTCAATTTTCATATTTCAAACAAGGTAATTTACTAATTACACTATGTAATAATTTGAAATGAAATGTTGTAAATGCAAATTTGGAATTAAACAATGCATGAAATGGACCGATTTAAGCTAGGTTTAGTAAAATGAATGAAACAGAGAGTCAACCTACTAAAACAGATAACCAATGGTAGTAAACAAAAATGTGAAAACAAGGTTTTAAATGTTGTAAAAGGTAGTTTTAGATGTGCACTGGGAATAATTCGCCTAGAGGGGCATATGAGTCCCAGTGAGGGTTTTTTCCACAATTTTAAATAAATTTTAAGTGTTTTTTATGCAGCTTTCTAGTTTCTATGATATGTAGACTAAATGTAAATGTAATTTTTAAATTATTTTCAATGATTTGAGATGCAAAGATGCAACCTATATGAAATTTCACTAATGCAAAATTTAGAAAACCTAGAATGTCAATTAACTAATGCAAAACCTAATGAAAATTCAGTGCAAGCTAGATCTAGGATGATCATGGACTCCAAATCAAAAAATGAAATGCTCTAAATGCAGGTTCACCAAAATGTAAGATAGAAAATTGTCATTGCTAGGGTTTGGGACTTAGGGAAACAAGATTTATGTACTACACATTCAAGGATTCCCTAGAGATCTCAATCAAATGATGATAATGGGAGAAAGAGATCTGCTAAGAGACTATCCTAGGGTATGTTTAAAGATTAATTGAGGTTGAACGAGGGGTTCACCACCAAGCTAGGGCTTGGAAAAATGTATGAAAATGCAAGATCTAATGATTGAACTCAATGATGCATAAAACTTCATTAAATTAACTATAAATGCAAATAAATCATAATAACAAACTAGAAAAGTAAAAAGGAGCACCTAGAAACCTGAAAGAGATTGAATGGAGGCTTGGAATGCTTAATAACCTAAAATTTAGGCCTACTGAGACTCATACACTATTTTGGGTGTATCAATCCTAGATCAAGGTTTCTGGTCTGAAACAGCTTTCCGGAAAAAGGGTATCCAAAACTACAAAAACCTAAAAAATGACCTAAAGTGGGAGCCATACGCTAGGTCTGGTCTATGAGTCTAGTTAGGTTTTTCTAGAACTTCATAGTCTGAGTCTGGTCTTCAATGTCTACTTTCTCCTTCCCAATTGAATTTTGGATTTGAAACCTTGATTTCAGACATAAAGATGACCTTTTTGTGAAGATAGCAACCTTGAAAGTGAGAGGAAAACTCCAAAAAAATTATCCAAGCTTGTAACCTAATCTTGAATGATCCTTCATGCTCCAATACACCTAGATACACAATCACACATGTAAAGAGAAGAAAAACTTATTGATTGTTAGTGAATAGGGGTTTACCTTGGTCAAACCCCTTTTAGGTAATTAAACCAAATGATGAAACAATGAAACAAGGACATGAAAATGAAACATTGGATATGAAACATGAACAACAATACCTTGAGTGATGCATGTAAATGATGTCTTGTAAATCTATAATTCAACATGAAATGGCCATGAAGGATGTAGATTTAGACCTTGAAATAAGTGTAGAACAATGCTTAATCTAGGATACTCAATGCTACATCACAACACTAGCTCAACAAAATGCTTGATGCTTGATAATCTTGACATGATAATGGATCTTGAATTGTTGCAAAAATTGATAAAGAAATCTACTCTTGAATGCCTTAGAAATGATCTTGAATGCTCTCTAGATGATCTTATGAAGTCTTGGAATGCTTAAATCTTGAGTTCTTGACTTGATATCATATAGGCTTGTTGAAATAAGGATTTGAGACCTCATTTATATAGGAAATCCATTCAATATCTCGCTAATTGGATCCAACAAGCTGACATTCATGAAATTTGAACTTAAAACCTAATTTTCCTGCTCAAAACCTTAAAAATAGGCCAAATGGGACTCATATGCCACTAGTGGCATATGGGTCCCACCTAGATGGGACTCATATTCCCAAGGTGGCGTATGGGTCCCACTAGGCCTATTTTGATTGCTAAAGTGTTGGGGAGTGTGTAAATTAAGTTTATTTGTTGATCTTGTCATGTTTTTGATTAAAATATGCCTTGGGATGCACAATATAGGGTCTTAGGGGCCTATTAATGATGATATAAAGGTCATAAATGAAAGAGGGCCCAAAATCCAATGTGAAAGTGTAAATAAATACACTTTACAACATTAAATTAAGGCAAAATTGGGTCAATTTAGCTAAAAAGGGACAAAAATCCAATGTGAATGTGTAAAACACATTACAACATTAGATTAGGTCTATTTAGCTTACAAGCCTCCTAAATTTAATGCAAAGGTGTGAATAAATACACTTTACAACATTAAATTAAGGAAAAATTAGGTTTATTTATCTTGAGAAGGGCCCAAGACTTAGTCTTAATGTGTGGAACACATTACAACACTAGATCAAGGCAACCTTAAGTACATTTAAACATTAATTATTCCCAAATTAAGTATGAAAATGTGCATGAATTTTTTTTTTGACACTACACTAGGGTACGCCCTCTTGATCATCATTGTTTATTTTACATGAAGGTGAAAACAAAAAATGAGGTTTGAATTCTAGGAAATCCCTTATATAGTACAACCTTTCCCTCTCTTTTCATGTGTGTTGACCAGATCTAAATATTTTTTCAATAGTAGGTCACAAGAAACACAAAGCATAGTGCAACCTACAACCTAGAGTTTTTAGATCTTAAAAAAGTATCATTTCTAGACAAGGGTGCCACTGCTCTTGTCCCTTCAATTCAAGCCCAATTTTAATAGCAAGTTTCTCTTTGTATCTCATTTATAAATATATAATTGTTCCAATAATGTTTATTTTTATATATGCAATAAATTACATTTCCAAATTTATATTTTTATGTCTAATAGGCTTGTTCAAACATACACCAGATTTCTCCTATTTGAAACTCAAAATCAAACCCTAAGAGATTAGATCTCCCTTGTGGCAGCTATCCAATCATCAAACCCTAGTTGGTTGTGTGTCTAAACATAGAGGGAAAGTTAAAAGAGTTGATCTTGGTTAGGTCTAGGATCCCTTTTCCTACTCTAAATTTTCCTACAATGGCTTGGAATTGTTCATTATCTATGTTGGTATGTATATATGATTCTTGAACTAATTTTTCAAGAACTTATGTGCAAGATATATATGGAGGAGTTTTAAGATAGAAATATGGTTTGGAATTTCCTTTAGATGTTTAATAATTTTTTATTCAAATGGTAAAAGAGGTGCTTGTGGGTCTCCTAGAAGAGTGAATTTTGCACATCATGTAGTAGCTACACATTTAGGAGTCTTGTTTGGGAAGGTAATAGTTACAATGTGGTTAAATTAGTTTCTTCAAAATGTCCCACTATGAAATCAAATGAACAGTTGGCATTGTTATAGCTCTTTCCCTTACCAAATTCATTTTTATTTCCATGGTCAAGGATTAGATCCTTGTATATATTGAGATTATTGTTGGTGGAATATCCACTGGAATGTTCTTCAATGTGTACATCCCATTAATCAATAAGATCTTCATTGAAATTTCAATTTCATGTAGGTAGGTGTCTTGTGAACTTTTATTCTATGGTACTCATAGTAGTCATTTACATTGTACCATGAGTGTTTGGTTTGGACTAGTTTACTCAATACAGACTCAATTGGCTCTCTTAGGGGAGTTTATTTTAATCTAGGATTGTTCTTTTTTCATGGTAATCCCCTTGGGATAGTCACATTTTGGGTATTTTATTATGTGTTAGATGGTGTTTTTACATTCAACACAAATTTAGCATCCACTACACCATCATTTATAGTGTTCTTATTCTTGGCCTATAGGTAAGGTTTATCAATATTGTGTGTGGCATGGTCTTTGATTTCTTTATAAATTTTCACAAGTCCTTTTGTAATGAGATCCTTTTCAATGGTAATTCCTTTCTCTATGATCTCATCAAATATGTTGGAACATTGCACTTGGAGATGGAAACCCATTTATTTTTTACAAATTCTAGGAAAACATACTCCTGAGTTATTTTCTTGTTAGCCGATAGGCTATATGTGTGAACTTTGGTCAAAAAATTTTGTTAGCCTTCTCAGTTTTTAAGCCTTATGACGGTCGGGAAAAAGGTGGCAGATGTATTTAAATTTTTTTTTAAAAGGGCTTGGTGCACATTTACAATCCTTCCAACATCAGAATACTAGTTGGGAAGAAGGTAACAAATTTTTTTGCCACGTGGATAGAGAAGGTCAACGAAATTAAATGTTGGTTGGCATCAACATTAATTGTTGTATGCTTTTTGTGTATTGGTGATGGTTGTAATAACACTTTCCGTTTAAAACCTCAAGAAACATAGTGAATGTCTGCATAATTTTTGATAAGGCATTGTTGGGTGTCGTTTTGTTGCTTTACCTACTATCAAAGTTGTGAGCGAAGAGGGAAAGCTTGTGTGAAGGTCCAAGTTCGATGAACCGTTCTCCAACTTCTATGAAGGTGGTTGGAGGTTATTTTGTGTTTTTTGCATGGGGTGATGGTTGCAAAAGCAATACAAAAGTGTCACCTGTGATAATTTTTTTTGCCTATTTTTTGCAGGCATTCAAGAAATAAGGAAACAAAGAGAAAGCAAGTGGGAGGAGGTACATTTGAAGTGAGCGGGAAGAGATGCATATTGAAAAAACCCTTTGTGACATTGTTTCATGTATGGTTCACATTTTGCGATAGGCTATATTGTTTCATTTCTGATAAGGTACTGTTGATTTCTTCAATTTTTGATAAGGTGTTGTTGAGAAAAGACTATATTGTTTGTAAAAATGAATATTGTTTCATTTATGGTTCACATTTTGTGGCTATGGTTTTGCATGGGTTTGTTACTATGATTTTTTGTGTTTTGTGGGTGTCTCCATTTGGGTCATTGTTGAAACCAATATTGTTTCATTTATGGCTTTCATTTTATGGTTATGGTTGCAATGGAATAAAATAGTTAATGTTATACAATTTATGTTGATTTCCATTAGGCATTGTTGATTGTTGTTCTCTAGCTTAGGCTATATTGTTTCATTTTTTGATAAGGTGCTATTGAAAAGGCTATATTGTTTCAATTTTCGATAAGGTATTGTTGAGAAAATAGTATAATTTTGCATGGGTTTGTTGCTGTGAATTTTTGTGTTTTGTGGGCTTTTGCATCTGGATTGCTATTGAAACCAATATTGTTTGATTTACGGCTTTCATTTTTTTGCTATGGTTGCAATGCAGTAAAATAGTTAGCGTTATACAATTTATGTTGATTTCCATAAGGCATTGTTGATTGTTGTTGTCTAGCTTAGGCTATATTGTCTCATTTTTTATAAGGTGTTGTTGAAAAGGCTATATTGTTTCAATTTTTGATAAGGTGCTATTGAGAAAATACTATATTGTTTGTTAAAACCAATATTGTTTCATTTATGGTTCACGTTTTGTGGCTATGGTTTTGCATGGGTTTGTCACTATGAATTTTTGTGTTTTGTGGGTTTCTCCATTTGGGTCATTGTTGAAACCAATATTGTTTGATTTATGGTTTGTGTTTTGTGGTTGCAACTCAATAAAATAGTTAATGTTATATAGTTAATGTTGATTTCCATAGGGAATTGTTGATTGTTGTTCTCTAGCTTAGGCTATATTATTTCATTTTCAATAAGGTTCTCTTGAAAAGGCTATATTGTTCCATTTTTTATAAGGTACTGTTGAGAAAAAGACTATATTTTTGCATGGGTTTGTTAGTGTGCATTTTTTTATTTTGTGGGTTTTTCCATGCAGGTCGTTGTTGAAACCAATATTGTTTTATTTATGGTTTTTGTTTTGTGGCTATGGTTGAAACACAATAAAATAGTTAATGTTATACAATTTATATTGAAATTTCCATAGGGAATTATTGATTGTTGTTCTCTAGCTTAGGCTATATTGTTTCATTTTCGATAAGGCGCCGTTGAAAAGGCTATATTGTTTCATTTTCGATAAGGTATTGTTCAGAAAAGACTAGATTGTTTGTTTAAATCAATATTATTTCATTTATTGTTCACATTTTGTGGTGATGGTTTTGCATGGGTTTGTTAGAGTTTATGGCATTGTTGATTGTTGTTTTCTAGATTAGGCATTCTTCTATTCTATGGGTTTTTCCATCTAGGTGGTTGTTGAGACCAATATTGTTTCATTTATGGTTTGCATGTGGTGTTGATGGTTGCAAGGCAATTGAATAGTTTATGGAATTGTTGGTTGTTGTTTTGTATTGTGTGGGTTTCTCCATCTGGGTTGTTGTTGAAACCAATATTATTTGATTTATGGCTTCCACTTTGTGGCTATGGTTTCAACGCAATAAAATAGTTTTTGAAAGAGGAAAAAATGGGTTTTAAAAGGACTCAAAACCACAAAGTTTACAAATAAAAGAGATAAAATGTCAAAGAACTTGGAAATGGAGAGGTTGTAGAAAGGACATTAAAATTACAAAGCAACAACCACCAGAAAAAGGCCAGAAAAGGCCACAAAAAAGACCCCAAAAAGACTAGATAAAAGACCAGCAACAACTAAGCTTGGGACTTTAAAATTTTCGTTGTCTCAGCTTCCATGTCATTCATCTCCTAAACCCACCTCTTTAAGATCTAGACCATCTGAGAAGTAGGAGGCACTTTCCTCTTAAGGTTGGCATAGGTCCTCTTCGATATTCCTTGGTCCTCATTCTTGCTTTTATCCTAGTTTCCTCTTCTAGGTCAACAACCAGCGAGCCCTGTTGCGACTTTTCCAACTTTTCAGACATTGCATTAATGATAATGACATTGTGCCTTGTCATTCTATGGTTTTGTTCCACAACAATTTTCATATTGTTTTTTAGTATAACAATTTCAGCTTCCAGAGTCTTATACTTTTCCTCAATGTCATCATCTCCCGTCCCAATATTGTTATTTTTCTATTTTCCTTCATTGTTCAGAGCTAACAGCTTCAGTTCTAGTTCCTCCAACTTGCTATTTAGAACCCTATTTCTAAGATTAAGATCATTGATTTCTTGATAGGTCCATTTCATAACCCTGAAAATGTCACCAATGCCACATCTAGCAGAGGCAAGGATGTCTCTAGACTGATCTCAATCTAAAATGAAGTTGAGATCACCCGAGTTAGGGGAGCTGGGAAATCTGGTACCAACATCACTAATAGAGGCAAGAAGGGTAGAAACATAATCTCTACTAGCTTCAGGGTTCTCAATATTGTCCTCCTGAGAATCCACAGAGTAGGAAACCAACTTTTTGGTAGGGGAACCCTTGAGAGCGGGTTTCTTTAAATGGGTCAGGCAGCCAAGGTAATTCTGAGGGTTAACTTTCATGTGTTGGGATTTACAAAGTTGGTTTTTCTTGCCAAAAAGGATAGGGGTATGTGCAGGATCATCATGGAAAAAACAAGCCCTTAAGTGGCAAAAAATTCAGAAAAATCAGTGTTAGGCAGCTTGACATAAAAATTTGAATAAGTTATCTACATTATTTCAAAAATATGTAAGAATAGAATATGTAGAAAATTGAATGTAGTTTCTAAACTACTAGGTTTATTTAAAAATAAATAAAATCTATTTGGTAAAAATTTGAAAGTTCAATGTAGTAGTACTTAAATTTCAGGTAAAAAATAAGAAGTAGGTGTCTGTCTGACCACCCTAACCATAATAAATTGATAATATTTTTTTATAAGATTTTATATATAAGTAGAGGATTCATGTCCGAATGTGATGCATATTTTTTTGTAATCTTTTTCCAAATAGATAATTAATTATGATTTTTTTAATACAACTTTTAAAAAATATAACAAACTCGTATGTCTGACCACCTTAACTTGGTGAAAACTTCATGAAATTTAATTTTTCTTTTTATAATCCTATAGTATGTGAAGCATAGAATGTGACGCATGTTTCAGATTCAAAAAATGTGATACCGTTTGAAAGTTATAGATGTTTTTCAATCAGCCTATCGATGACTTTAGTTGTAATTCTAATAGAAAATGAATAATAATTATTTATTAAATTCAAATTAAAACATAATTTATATTGGTGGAAAGCTGAGAATATCCTCTAAAAACCCTTTTTGTTTCATCAATTTTGGGTAAAAAAAAAAGTCGTCAGCCACATACCCTACAAATACCCATAATATTGCCACTTTTTGGCCCACCATGATCCTGCACATACCCATAGGGGACGGATGGACTTCAAAAATTCCCTCCGAGTTAGGCTTAGAATAAATATTTGACCCACCACTATTTGTATCATAGTCCTCAAACACTGTGGAGGCAACCAGTTTGGATAAATCTGATAGGCTTAGAAAATTTTCATAGATCAACCTAATAAGCCCAAGATGAAGAATAGGGTATCTCCTGGGATCAACGGGATAAAATAGTTAATGTTATACAATTTATGTTGATTTCCATTAGGCATTTTTTATTGTTGTTCTCTAGCTTAGGATATATTTTTTCACTTTTGATAAGGTGTTGTTGAAAAGGATATATTGTTTCAACTTCCAATAAGGTACTCTTGAGAAAAGACTATATTTTTGCATGGGTTTGTTACTGTGCATTTTTGTGTTTTGTGGGTTTTTCCATTTGGGTCGCTATTGAAACCAATATTGTTTTCTTTATGGTTTCCATTTTTTGGCTATGGTTGCAACATAATAAAATATTTAATGTTATATAGTTTATGTTCATTTCCATAGGGAATTGTTGATTATTGTTCTCTAGCTTAGGCTATATTTTTTCATTTAAGATAAGGTGTTGTTGAAAAGGATATATTGTTTCATTTCCGATAAGCTACTATTCAAAAAAGACTGTATTGTTTGTTTGAATTAATATTGTTTCATTTATGGTTTGCATTTTGTGGCAATGGTTTTGCATGGGTTTTTTATAGTTTATGGCATTATTGATTGTTGATTTCTAGCTTAAGCATTCTTTTGCTCTGTGGGTTTTTTCATCTGGGTCGCTGTTGAGATGAATATTGTTTCATTTATGGTTTACGTGTGGTACTGATGGTTGCAAGGCAATTGAACAGTTTATGGCATTGTTTGTTGTTGTTTTGTGTTTTGTGGGTTTCTCCATCTGGTTCGTTGTTGAAATCAAAATTGTTTGATTTATGGATTCTATTTTGTGGCTATGGTTGCAACGCAATAAAATAGTTAATGTTATACAATTCATATTGATTTCCATTAGGAATTTTTTTATTTTTGTTCTCTAGGTTAGGATATATTGTTTCATTTTTAATAAGATGCTATTGAAAAGGCTATATTGTTTCCACTTCCGATTAGGTACTATTGAGAAAAGACTATATTTTTGCATGGTTTTGTAATTGTGATTTTTGTGTTTTATGGGCTTTTCCATTTGGGTTGCTATTGAAACCAATATTGTTTGATTTATGGCTTCTGATTTGTGGCTATGGTTGCAACACAATAAAATAGTTAGTGTTATATAGTTAAGTTGATTTCCATAAGGCATTGTTCATTGTTGTTCTCTAGCTTAGGCTATATTGTCTCATTTTTGATAAGGTACTGTTGAAAAGGCTATATTGTTTCAATTTTTGATAAGGTGTTGTTGAGAAAAGACTATATTGTTTGTTAAAACCAATATTGTTTGATTTATGGTTCGTGTTTTGTGGCTATTTTTTTGCATGGGTTTGTCACTCTGAATTTTTGTGTTTTGTGGATTTTTGCATTTGGGTTGTTGTTGAAACCAATATTTTTTGATTTATGGCTTTCGTTTTGTGGCTATGTTTGGAATGGATTAAAATAGTTAATGATATATAGTTTATATTAATTTCCATAGGGAATTGTTGGTTTTCATTTGGTGCTGATGGTTGCAGGTCAATAGCTTAGGCTAAATTGTTTCTTTTTCGATAAGGTCCTATTGAAAAAGACTGTTTTATGGGTTTTCCCATCTGGGTCACTGTTAAGACCTATATTGTTTCACTTATGGTTTCCATGTGGTGTCGATGGTTGCAAGCCTATTAAATAGTTTGTTTTATTTTCACTTAGGCATTGGTTACAAAGCTTTGGCTATATTGTTTCATTTTCACTAAGGAAATAAAATACTTGATGTTATTGTTTCATTTTTGATAGGGCGTTGTTGAAAAAAGACTTTTTTATGGGTTTTTCCATCCGGGTTGTTGTTGAGACCAATATTATTTCATTTGTGGCTTCCATTTTGTGGTGATGGTTGCAATGTAATAAAATAGTTAATGTTATATAGTTTAAATGTTGTTTCCCATTACGCATTGTTGAGTGTTCTTCTCTAGCTTTGGCTATATTGTTTCATTTTCTATAAGGAAGTCTTGGGAAAACAAATTTTGCATGTGCGGGGTTATTTTTATTTATTTTTATGCATGGGTTTCTTACTGTGATTTTTTTTTTTGTGGGTTTCTCCATCTGGGTTACTATTGAAACCAGTATTGTTTCATTTATGGCTTCCATTTTTTGGTGATGGTTGCAACATAATAAAATAGTCAATGTTATACAGTTTATGTTGTTTTCCATAGGGTACTGTTGAGTGTTGTTCTCTAGCTTTCGCTAAATTGTTTCATTTCCCATTTGCAATACAATAGTAAATGTTATAGAGTTTATGTTATTATCCACAAGGCATTGTTGACTGTTGTTATTTGGCTTTGGTTGTATTATTCTATTTTTGATAGGTTACTATTGGAAAAATAATTTTCTAGGTTTCTGTTGAAACCATTATTGTTTCATTTAAGGCTTTTTCTTTGTGGTGATGGTTGCAATGCTATACAGTTTATGTTGTTTTCCACAAGGCATTGTTGACTGTTGTTCTCTATCTTTGCCTATATTGTTTCATTTTTGATATGCAACAAAATAGTTAATGCTATAGATTTTATGTTGTTATCCATAAAGCATTGTGGATTGTTGTAACATACATTTCCCACCACTATGATCAATGGTGAAACCAATGTTTCTAATTGCACTTAATATAGAGCCTATAATTCTAAGTTATGAAACCATAGCAATATCAAAGAATGATATATGAAACATAACTTTACGAACCCATATGTAGCACTAATATACCCTACACTCAACCAACACAAGAAGATTAAAACCACAATAATCAAATAACAAAATTATGAAACCTCTTGTTTTGAGGTTTTCCCTTATTGTTGACTTTGGTCAACAGAATTTTTGCTGGCCTTCCTACTCCACCACACTCTTTACTATTTTTAGTTTTTGTCCTAGGCTTCATTTTTCAATGTAGGAAGCAATTGACCAAATTAGGCCTTAGCAGGTAGAATGCATTGAAAATCTCTTTGAGGTTATTGTGGAAAAGAGTCCCTCAGAGTATAATGTACAAGATTTGGTCAAGCCTTTTGCAAGAATTCCATATCTTGGATCGGCTACTCTAAAGAAAACTGCTTCTAGAGGATGCATTTCTACATGTTCTTGACGAAGATCATCAAACTCAGAGTGCCAAATCAAAGATATTGAATTCATGCAAAAGGGTTATTTCAAAACTGACCATTATACTCTACGGAACTTCTTCCTTGAATAACTTCAAAAAGCTTTTCAACACATTGTATGTGGCAACCAGTGTTTCTTAATATGCTTAATATAAAGCCTATTATTGTAAGAATTCCTTTTTGAGGATGAAACAAATAACAACTATCTTCCCAAATAACAACTATCTTCCCAAAACAACAAATATGAATGTTTTGTTTTCCTTTCTAAATAATGTTTCCTTTAATATACAATTCTCATTAACATGAATTCCACTCATGGACCATATGATACTTAATTAGCATATCTACCTACTGAGATTCAAAGATTTAATCATGGAATTTCAGAATAAAGACCTTAATGTTCAATCAAGATGATGTTATTAGTTTTACTTATAATAATATATTCACAATTTAATTATTCCATACTAGAATGACTCTAAGGTACATAGTTATTTCTCTTATTGATTGATATGTTGCATTTTGGTTTTCTAGACCTTGCATTTAATACTTGTTGAAGTAATAAAACAGTTTATTCTATTTTCCATAAGGCATTGTTGATTGTTGTTCTGTGGCCTCAAATAAATTAGTTGATTTATGGTTTGGGTATGTGCAAGATCATCATGGAAAAAACAGGCCCTTAAGTGGCAAAAATTTTAGAAAAATCAGACTTAGGCAACTTGACTTAAAAATTTGAATAAGTTATCTATATTATTTCAAAAATATGTAAGAATAGAATTTGTAGAAAATTGAATCTAGTTTCTAAACTACTAGGTTTTTAAATAAGTAAATCTATTTGGTGAAAATTTGAAATTTCAATGCAGAGTACTTAAATTTGTGGAAAAATAAGAAGTAAGTGTCCTGACCACCCTAACCACAATAAAATGATAATATTTTTATAATATTTTACATATAAGTAGAGGACTCATGTCCCCATGTGATTCATATTTTTGTAATTTTTTCCAAGAAAATAATTAATTATGAATTTTTATTACAACTTTTAAAAAAATATAAAACTTGTATGCCCTGACCACCTTAACTTGGTTAAAACCCATGAAATTCATTTTTATTTTTAATCCTATAGTATGCAAAGCATAGAATGTGACGCATGTTTTGGATTCAAAATGTGATATCGCTTGAAAGCTATAGATGTTTTTCAATCAGCCTATCAATTAGGACTTTAGTCATAATTTGAATATAAAATGAATAATAATTACTTATTAAATTCAAAGTAAAGCATAATTTATATTGGTGGAAAGTTGAGAATCTCCTTTGGAAACCCTTTTCGTTTCAACAATTTTTGGTAAAAAAAAATTCGTCAGCCACATACCCATCATATTACCACTTTTTGGCCCACCATGATCCTGCACATACCCATTTCTATGTAGTGGCGATGGTTGCAAAGTAAAAAAATAGTTCATGTTCTTCTTGATAAGGAATTGTTGGTTGTTTTTGTGTGTCTTTGAGGATAGTTCTTATTTGTCTAGGGCTCAATAAGGATTTCTTAGAATGATAGGTTGTATATTAAGTGTGAGATGAAACATTGGTCTCATTATTGATTATAGTGGTAGACCTACATACATTTTCCACCACCGTAATCAATGGCAGTGTCGATGTTTTTAATTACACTTAATATAGAGGTTGTTGTGCATATGAATGTTGTTTGCATCTAATTTTACATAGATACATATCTACACATAGGGAAAATAAAATGAAATGCAATAGAAGAAAGCCTTCTCTCCACCCTGCCATATTGGGTCATGGAGCGCCATAGGCTGTTACCAAACCCCTAAGAAAGAACATACATTTCCCCCTACTATGATGAATGGTGAAACCAATGTTTCTTATTGTACTTAATATAGAGCCTATCACTCTAAGTTATGTGACTATAGCAATATTAAAGATAGACATATGCAACATAACTTTATCAACTCACATGTAGCAGCAATATACTCTACAAAAAACTATATTATTTGTTGAAACCAATATTGTTTGATTTATGGTTTGCCTTTTGTGGTGATAGTTTTGGATGGGTTTGTTACTATGAATTTTTGTGTTTTGTGGGTTTTTCCAACTAATGAAGTGTTTCATTTTCTTTTCCTATGTGCAGATATGTATGTATGTGAAATTAGATTTAGGCAACATTCATATATATACAATAAGAAACATTGCTTGCCACATACAATGTGTTCAAAAGCTTTTTGAACTTATTTAAGGAAGAAGTTCTATAGAGATGGTGGCATCAATGTTCGATATAACACTCAAAATATGGCTTATCATTCCAACAATGTGTTAGTATGTATCAATGTTGTTTGCATCTACTGTGACATACATCCAAATCTGCACATGGCATTGTTCATCAGTGTTTACCTTGCAACCATCAACACCACACACAAACCAAAAATGCCCTATGGAAATCAACATAAACTGTATATCATTACATTCCCACACATTCTTTTTGTGTGTATATATATTTGTGCAATAGATTCCTATAAATGCATGATCTGGGGCATGCAATGTCTGCATATGTTCCTGTAAAAGAAAATCTACACTGATATTTGCAAAAAAAAATGATTGCTTTTGCAACCATCACCCCACACAAAAAACACAATATAACCTCCAACCACCATCACAAAAATTCCACAATAGATAATCGCACTTGTACCTTCACATAAAATTTCCCTCCTCACTCATAGCTCTAATAGAAGGTAAATCCACAGACCCACACCCAAAAATGCCTTATCAAAAATTGCACAGACATTTGCTATGTTTTCCAAGGTTTTAAATGGCAGGAGTTGTTGGCATGTGGCGATTGATCATGCTATATTGTACACTCTTCTTGTATCCTCGCCGAGGTCACAAAAAACCAAATTTATAGAACCCTAATCTGGAAGCTTCTAAGCTTGTTATAAGGGGTTGGGATGGGAGTTATAGTATCATAAAAAAAGGCAATTATTTGTGAGATTGTTATAAGTTTTGCATTAGATATAATAAAATCATTGGATGGCTGAGATTTTGTGGATGTAGCCCGGATTGGGTGAACCACGTTAAATTCTTTGTGTTGTCTTGTTTCTGCTATATTTTTTTGTGTGTTTTATTTCTCTATTTTATTAATCAAATCTGCATTTAATTGTTAGATATCTTCCTTCTAACCCTAAAAAGTGTTACTTACAACCATTTCCACTACATCCAAACCATACAACAATCAAAAACTCACAGTGCAACAAACCCATTCAAAATATTCACCACAAAATGTGAACAATAAATTAAACTATATTGGTTTCAATAGTGACCCAAATGGAAAAACCCACAAAACACAACAATTCATAGTAACAAACCAATGCAATTATAAACAATATTGCCTTCCAATCATTGCAACTACATAGAAACCATAAATGAAACAATATACCCTAAGATAGACAACAACAATCATCAATGCCCTATGGAAAATAACATAAACTGATTTCAAAATACTCTAGAAAGGATTTTTCCAATATGCACCTCCTCTCACACCTCTTCTCGCTTGCTTTAAATGCACCTCTTACCACTTGCTTTCTCTCTGCTCCCTCAAAGTGGTGGACAATGTAATAGGAGGAAAAGTCAAGCAAGAAGCAAACAAAATTAGATTTTTGCTAAATATAAACAAGGAAGACCATGGCAATATTGACACATCTCAAAATTCAAACCAGTTTTTCCCTAACACATAGGCTACTCCCAAATGGCTAGCAAGAAAAAAGGTAAATGACACATAAATAGCTCAAATATCAATAAGTTAAACACATGACCTCGAAGATACATGCAGAAAATGCATATACATACATACACACTCACACCTTAAATAAAACAATATTAGTTTCAATAGCAACCTAGCAAATTCTTTTTACCAACAACATCTTTTTGGAAATGAAACAATATAGCTAAAGCTATAGACTAACAGTAAAAAAATGCCTTATGGAAAACAACATAACCTCTATAACATTTACTATTGTATTGTGAATCGAATATGAAACAATATAGCCAAATCTGAAGTAATAAAACAATTTATGCTATTTTCCATAAGGCATTGCTAAGGGAAAAATTCAAAATAGTAAAAAGGGTGCTGAAGTAGGAAAGTCGACAAACAAAAGAAACACATACATTTTTGTGGCTATATATTTCCAAGCAATAGATTCCTATATATGCATCCAACGTGTGTAATAGATAAATGTGCAACTGGGAAACAAAATGTACACTGTTATATATCTATTTGGAGGTAGATGCAAATATATGTGCATTGTCGATTGCTCTTCAATATCTTAAAGTGTGCACTTCAGTTGGAATTTTTTTTGGCCTTCTTACTTCACTGCCCTCTTTACGATTTTGAATTTTTCCCCAAAATGTCAATTTTCAATGCAAACAACAATTGACAAAATTAGGCCTTGGAAGGTAGAATGCATTGAAAAGCTCTTTGGGGTTATTGTGGAAAAGAGTTCCTCAGAGTATAATGTTTGATCTTCAATCTGTCTTTTTCATGATTTCCATATTTTTAATTGGCTTCTCTAAAGAAAATTGCTTTTAGACAATGTGTGTCTACACGTTCTTAGTGAGAGCCATTAAACTAGAAGTAGCACATCAAAGATATGGAATATATGCAAAAGGGATAATTCAAAACTGTCCATTAAATACTCTATAGAACTTCTTCCTTAAATAACTTCAAAAAGCTTTTCAACACATTGTATGTGGCAAGCAATGTTCTTATTATGCTTAATATAAAGCCTATTATTGTAAGAATTCTTTTTGAGGACGAAAAAAAAATAACTATCTTACCAGAATAGTAAGCAGGGGGAGAAGTACATATGAATTTTTTCTACATCTAATTTCACATACATGCATATCTGCACACAAGAAAAGAAAAATGAAACACAACAAAAGAAAGACATACTTTTTTGTGTATATATTTCTAGCTCCTAGTTGGGAAAAAAGGTGATGGATTTTTTTATTTTTAATATTGAATGTGCTTGCCATGTCGATAGAGAAGGCCAGTGAAATTGAATTCCAGTTGGCATCAACATTAATTGTTTTGTGGTTTTTGTCTACTGGCAATGGTTGCAAAATAATAAAACAGTTCATGTTCTTCTCGATACGACATTGTTAGCTATTTTTGTGTAGCTTGCAATGAAATTCTGCACTATTCTCCATAGGGCATTGGTGATTGTTGACCTGTGGATTTAGCAATACATGTGGAAAATTCATATACACACATACACACCCACACATACATATAAACATTTAAAATAGCAAATAGCAATTGTGGAGATATAAGAGTATGTGGAAATTGAAACATACAAGAAGCAAATAACTATATTGATATTAAAAATTGGACATATCTATATATAGATAAACACATGACCTGAAAGATACATGTAGAAAATGCATATATAGACATACACACTCACACATACAAATGCATTATAGACACATATATTTACACACAATTGTATCAAGATGTTTTATGCACCGAGAGTATTCAATTGCATGCATATATGTTTATGTATATGCATATGTAGATGTATACATGCATACAACCATGTCCACAAGTATATATAAGAACAACTACAAATACAAAGGGTTTTTTCAATATGCACCTCCTCCCGCTTGCTTCAAACGCACCTCTTCCTGCTTGCTTTCTCTCTACTCCCTGCTTTCTTGAGCGTCTGCAAAAAATGGGAAAAAATTATCTCTACTCCCTGCTTTCTTGAGCGTCTGCAAAAAATGGGAAAAAATTATTGTTATGCACCAAATTTGCACCCTACTGAGATTTTCAAACTCAGCAATCTGGCATAACATGGGACTCAAATTCTACATGTGGGATATGCAATATTGAAAATGAGACCTCCGGATTCTAGGTCGGTTCCTGTTAAATAAACCTCTATTTTTGCTCTTCAAACCTAAAGACTTTAGAGGAAAAGGGGGAGAAAAGAGATAAAAGGAACTTGAAGATTGAAACTAATTAATGGGTGATACACCAAAATCACTTTCCTTAGCACATAATGAACCCACAGCCATTAATAATGATGCAATAACTGGTAAAAGCCTCAATACATAAATATTTCAAAGGAAGATCTGAGATCAGAATAATATTTAAAGGATGTTAATCACAGTAAATACATCTAAAAATTAATACAACCCCTGACCTATGAAGAGAATTCCTAGTCACAAAGATGCCAAAATGAGACAAACTTAAAAGGTTTCAGATAAGAAACACATAAAAGAAAGATCAATCACCAATCTGCATACAAATATGACACCAGAAATAGATCAAAGATGTTGTATAAAGGCTCTCAAAGGCCCTGGAAATGCATACTCCAAAGTCTGATACAAAGCTTGGAACAAAATAGCACCATGTCCTCCAGAAAGTACAAAGCCTCTTCCACTCCAGAATTTTTGCATCCTTAAAAAAGAAATGAGGAAGAGAATAAATAAGCTCAAACTCTTCACCCTAACCCTAGAAAAAGGGCCCCACCTTGGATAAGGGGTCGAATTTGGTAAAAATGCCCTAAAAGAAGGCTCTCAAACTTTTCAACAACTTACCCAAAATAGGAAAGAGTCTCCCAGACCCAGATAGGAAGAAAAATCCTCATAAAGAGGACTCAAAAGACTCCAAAAAAGGTGTCACATCAGTCAAAAACTCAACCCAAAACCTCCACTTGACATAAACAGATTGTCATATATCCAAGATTTAATGCTCCACTTAAAGGCTCCTCTTGTCATATCTCAAATATCTTCAACTTGCATTAATAACATTTATTTTTCAGAAGTGATTTATAATTGATCACTTTAAAAAATAAAGTTCACAATTTTTAAAGTGCAATTTGGAATACCACCTAGCAAGATCAAATTTAATTCTGCATTTAAATATCTTTTATTAAAAATGATTAATAAATCATTTTAATAAAGATTTTACAATTGAATTAAAATACAGGAATTAAAATAAATTTCCTAAGTATAACTTTGCATTTTAATGATATCATTTATTAAAAATGATTTATTTAACCATTTTTAACAAAGATTTTACATTTTGATTTTAAATGCAAAAATTTAAAAAGACTCTAAGCACTATATTTTAATTTTAAAAGCCTTAGAGCTTAAATGGCTTAAGGAATGAAAGAAGCTAAGAGGAAAAGCAAGTTGGGTCAAAATTCTTAGGGTTCAAACCCTAAAAAGAAGACAAGACTTCACTTTGTATTTTTGCATTTTCTCTTGAAAGCTTCTCTTCTTGCTAGGTGCTGCCATACTCCTCAAACCCTAGTCGTGAGCTTGAAGTCTTCTGCATTTTTGCCAATGAAGAATTTGAATCTGGTTTCATTTGGGCAAAATAAAAGCATGACGTTTATTAACAAAAACGTAGAGAGGCATTTGGGCGCGATTTTTTTCTATTCTAAATGATATTCTTTCATTTTCTATTACTTTGTTGGTAATCTGGGCACGAATCTACTTCTTTTCTGGCCACCATTAACATCTGAAGCTTCAAACTTGCTGAAGAACACTTCAAATTCAAAAAACTTGGAGATCTTATCAGGTATTTCAAGATAAAAGTCTGCTTTAGCATTTTATGCGAATTTTTGGAAGTCATCTTCATTTTTATGCTGCCATGAACACTCTTGAAGTGATTTTAAAACAAAGAACAAATGTGCTTAAAAAGAACTAGAATCTAGTCTTTGTTCTCCTTTGGATCTGCAATATTTCTCTTTGCAAATTGTGCCATGATCATTTTCTTTTGATCTTTACAAAAATGTTTCACTTGAACTCACAATAGACAAAAAACTTTGATTTATCATGAAAACACAACCACGTTTTTCTAAATCTGGGCATTTTTAAACTCATACAAATCTGATTTATGTTCTAAAAGCAAGCTTTTCAAATGGCACACCCCTCTGGTTTGGTGTTTAAACTTTCTCACTGTATAGGCTGCATTTTCTATTTATGTTGGCTCAGAAATCTGAAACTAAGAGCTTGCTTGAAATATATTTTCCTTTTCCTGTAAAGAAGTGAAAATAATTATTTTACTTCCTGTACTAAATATCCTTCATTTTCAGGTTCATGTTCTTTTGAATCCTCACTGTTGTAGCTTTTTTTTTGTTTTCCTATACATGATGGATTCAAATATGAACTATTTATCCATGAAAACAAAACTGGTTTCAATGCACTTTGACTTTCATGAATATGCATGCATTATGAGCTTATTGTGCTATCACTTTTACTGTTCTTGACTAAAGAAGCTTTTAAATGACTATCATTGCTGTCTTCCATACTGCTGTGCATAAACTTGATCAAGAATATGTTATCATCCTTAGTTTTTTCAAATGAACACAATGGTGTCTTTAAGCTGAAAACGAGTACTTGATATGCATGATCAAAAGTAGATGACATAAATTTATGTATTGTTGATTCACTTGACCAAAGCTACAGCATGCTCATAACTGTTTTAAATATATTGACATTGTTGTTCCAGTACAATTACCTGAAAATACTTTTCATTGTTTCACTGTCTCCTCTTTTGCTTTGATCTGATACCATTTACATACTGTTGTCTTCTTTTGGGAAAATGTTTTCATTACCATGGATGTCTCTTTATGCATCTTTGTACTTGAATAGAATGACTCTCTTTATATTGAATTTATCTCCTACAAAGATTGATCTTAATAATCTACCTATGCATGGTGTCTTCTTTTCTCTATTCTCGGCAGTATATAACTTGTCTCCTTGACATTCTTGTTCTTCCACTGTTCTAGAGTTACTTGAGAATAACAAAGAAGGATAAGACTTACGCAAGTTTCTTTTGTTGTTTATCAAATTAAAGCATAATGTAACCGCTCCTTTAATTCCTGATAGTCATTGTATCTCCATAGCTGTTTGGCTGTTACTTAGCATGATCAGTAACATATGACTGCTCCTTTAAGACAAGAGTTGGGATTTGAGGCTGAAAGTTGTATTCCTTTTTTTGACAGTCCTCATCTTTTGGTCTTGGCTGTATTCTTTCATTTGTAAATTCCGCTTTTGAAGAACTACAACTGTTTTACTTCCATAAAATTATCACAACATAAGCACATTGTTTTACATGCCTGTTTGATAAAAGATAACTTATACTACATCTTCCATTATTCTTAGATGCTGACTTAAAATAGAATTTGTTGCTTTCTATTGAAGAACTCGTAGAAAATTAAATTATTGCAAATCTATCCTGTACTTGAATACTCTGTTTCTCTTCAACAACAAAGTAGAGTTGAACATAAAATGAAATAGATGAGTGCAATATGCTGCTTGAAATCTCTGTTATCAATATCCATGTACCTCGAATGAAAATTGTGAATACGTCCTTTTTGATATGCCGAGCTCAACCCTTGTGGGAGCCCGTTTTACTCCACATATCTAATAAATGAACATGATGAACCTGTTTCTACACACTGAAACAAACATGTCAGCAAAATATAAGAAGCTGAAAGCTTCCATTGAATTACATTCCTTCTTTTCTGATTTTTTGCAATTATCTGATGGATGCCTAATTGACTGCATGTTATATTTCTGTTGGTAGCATAGATATATGATAGGATCTGATCCGTCTTTTCTTAGAGATTATCTCTAATATCATCTTTTATTCCTTGCAAACGCTTTTGGAGCTGGAATGGGAGCTGAAACTAAAAATGGAGCTACAGCTGATGTCTTCAACTATTAATGATTTGTCATTCCAGGCAATGACGAATCACCTCCTACCCTATGTTTCTGTTATTTTTAGTTGTATAGCATATAGTTATTTATGCATTCTTCCTTTGATCATAAGAATCAGAAAAGTTACTTCCACGGATTGTGTGGAATTCAACATTTTTACAGAATGAATAAAAGCATTATTATGCAAATATTTTCAATTTTCGTTTTCAAAATGTTTGCACAATAAACTATGATTCTCATGCAAAAATGGACTCAATGATGATTACTGAACACTCAATCAGCAAAACATGAAAATTTTCTTTACCTAAAGATGATGAACTTCATCCAGTTTTACTTGTTTTTCAATTTCTTCAACAAAGTTGAAACTAAACCAATAAACTTGACTTGACCTAAGCTATAAGTAAAAAGTGGGTAAAAATTATCATAGCTAAAACTTTTGTATTGCTTTTGCAACTATCACCCCATGCAAAAAAACACAAAAGAAAACTCCTCCTAGCTTGACAGTTGCTTGACAATGGATGATCAAACTTGCATCTTCACAGAAGCTTGCCCTCCTCCCTCATATTTGTGATAGTAGGTAAATCCACATCACAACACCCAACAATTCCTTATCAAAAATTGTGTAGACATTTGATCATAGTGATGGACAATGTATTTTCCCTATGTGCAGGAATGTATGTATGTCATAGTGGGTGTAAAGAACATTGATACATACTAATCCCTATCTTTATTTTGTTGGGACATCCTTGGAATCATAAGTTGTATTTTAAGTGTTATATGGAACATTGATGCCACCATTGATCACAGTGATGGACAATGTATGTTCTAGGTTGGTTGTTTTGGAAGTACATAGACTATTTTCAAAATGCTCAACAAAGGGTTTTCCAAATGTGCTTCTTCCTGCTTGCTTTATTTCACCTTCCTTCTTTGTCCAGCCACTGTAAAAAGCCCAAAGAAATGTTTAAGAGGAAAAAAACAAGAAAATAGAAGGATTCATAGTAACAAACCCATGTAAAAAAAACACAAAATGAGTTGCATGTTGCATATGAATATTGTCTATATATAATAATGATTTTTGCATCTAATTTCACATATGTAGATTTCTACACATAGGGAAAATAAAATGAGTGGCAACAATAGTCAATAATGCCTTATGGATAACAACATAAACTCTATAACATTTACTATTTTATTGCATATCAAAAATGAAACAATATAGCCAAAGCTAGAGAACAACAATTAACAATGACTTATGGAAAACAACATAGACTATTTTATTGCATTCTAACCATCGCCACAGAATGGAAGCCATAAATAAAACAATATTAATTTTTTCTATGTGTAGATATGTATGAATGTCAAAGTAGATGTAAGCAACGTACATACATACTCTTCATGATGTTTATTCTTTTGGAAAAATAGTTATTTGTTTGAGCCTCAACAGGGCATTCTTGCAATGATAAAATGTGTATTAAATGTTATATGGAACATTGAAGCCTTTTTTTAATTATTTATTTTTCCTCGTATTGTTGATGTCTCTAGAAAAAAATTTGAAACATAAAAAATTTGAAACAAAAATTTTTGAATAATAAACTGTATATTAAGTATTATATGAATAATTGAATCCTTTTTTATTATTCCTTTGTTGTCATATTGTTAATGTGTCTACAAAAAATTGAGCGATAATGTTTTGTTTTGAAGATCTTGATGGTTGTCATTTTATTGGTGTTTTATATTTCTTGTATGTGTTTTGGTTGGGGTTCTTGTCAACCTTTGTTGCTTTAATTGAACATTTGTCCCTCGTGTTGTTGTGGCATAGAGATTGTAGTTAGCCACCAACATTGCAACTCTCATCTTTCAAAAGAGTAGCCCTAGCAATGTCGGTGGACTCTGCCTCTCCCTTGGCTGCTGAACAATCCTCAGGTACCAATTTGGTAAGTCTGTTCCTTATTTCCTTTTTGCTACTAAGAATTATATTGACTTTTTTCCATGTGCATCCAACGAACTGCGAATATGCTTCATTTGAATTAGTAGTCCTTGTAATATATATTCTAACTAATTTATATTCAAGCTCTTTATGTTTCCTTTTCCTTTTGATTTGGTAGCCATTTGGGAGTGACCTATGTGTTAGAAAAAAAAAACTGCAATTTCCAAATGTGTCAACATTGCTATATGCTTCCTTGTTTATCAGATACCAATAATTGATCTGTTTTGTGCTACCTCTTTCCCTTTCTTTTACTTCTAGAGTTGTCTCGTAGCCGTGAACATCTCATTGCTTTGGCTTGGTAGAGTAAACCTATCTTGTAGGATACAAATGTACATCCAACCTTGACAGCACATGCAATATGATCTATTGATGATGGAGATGTTGTCCCATCTCCGGTTCTTCAGCTAATGTATTTTCAAAAAGTAGGAGGTGATCAAAGCCCACTTGATCGCTACAAAGTTGTCCTCTCTGATGGAACCCACTTGCAAATAGGGACTTTTCCTACAAAATACAATGACCTCTTATTTGTAGGGGCATTGAAAATAGGTTCCATCTTGTGCTTGACAAACTATCTATGTAGGAAGCTACAGGAATCAAAGGTTGGCTATTGTTTTACACTACTTGTAGTTGTTTTTGTATGCTTTCTTGTTTGTGGGGACCACCTTTTTTAATATTTGATCTTGGTTTGGTTCCAGGGTGATTTTCATATTGTCCTTAGATGTCAAAATGCCATATTTTCAACCAATTAGAAAACCTAGATATCTGTTTAGAGATCAAGAAGAACAAATAGTGGGCTCTGAGTCACCTTCCCCATCCAAATGAGCCTCAAAATTTGGGATTCATACATCCCCAACACAATATAGTGCTCCTTCAAATATCAGCCCTATCAAAGGCCTAAATATTTACCAAACCAAATGGACAATAAAAGGTTGGGTAACAACTAAAAGGGATATGCACCATTAAAATAAACAAGGACGTGAGGGCCAAGTATTCAACTTTGACATTATTGACAGTGAGGGAACAAAAATACAAATCACTTGCTTTAATGACATAGCATAATTGCATTATGATAGGGTTCAGGTGGGCCGCATTTATTGTGTGTCAAAAGGCATGGTAAAATAAGTGGATAAGAAATTTAATAAGTTGAATAGCCACATGGAAATTATTTTGGATCAAAACTTGATATTGAAGTGTTGTGATGATGAGGCCTTTGTTCTAGAAAAAGTATTTAAATTCATCCCAATAAATGAAATTGCAAACTGCTGCAACAACACTTTGATTGATATTATTGGGGTTGTGATGCATGTAGGAAAGGTATCAACTATTCAAAGAAAGGATCAGTCTAAAATGATTCATAAAACTATCAGACTTAATGATTTTTCATCCTCTTGCATTGACATTAAATTGTGGGGAAAAAATTGGGAAGCAAAGGGTGACGAGTTGGAAAGGTTGTCCATTCCTGGTTCAGTTGTCATACTTGCTATTAAAAGTGGTCATGCTGAATATTTCAATGGAACTATTGTGAATACATCCACAGGGATTGTTCTATACATAAATGCCAACATTACTGAAGCACAATCCTTGATCCAATGAGGACATGTTGAGCCACTTTCCATTGAACCCTCCTGGATAGTGCCTTGAAAGGTTGCTTTGGCCAATGGTAGTCACTATTGGATATATCTTGGATCATTGTCTTGGCTTGATAGAAACTTTGTAGGCTACTATCAAGGAAAAAATGAAATATATTAAAACTAATGCATTTTGTTATGTTGCATGTCCCTTGCAGGCCAATGGAAGACAATTCAATAAAAAGTGTGAGGAGTCTGCCAAAAATATGTGGTACTTCCCTAAATGCCAAAAAAACCATAGTTGATTGTGACTTTTGATATTTGTTGTAGCTAAAGATGGAAGACCACACGAGAAAGATTCGGGCTACTACTTTTGATGAGGCTGCAACAAGCTTATTGTAGATGCCAACAAAAGAGCTTTATATGTTGCAATATGAGTCATTGCAATGACTGTTGAACCTGTCATCAATGGTGTCACCTACACCTCTTTTTTTTTCACTATTCTTATTATAACTCACACCTATAATTCAAAAACAAGGATTAAAACAACAATAGTAAAAGTTGCAAGAATTAACTTTGAATCCAAGTGCAATCTATTTCTCTCATATTTTTCTGCAATATCCCCTGTCATACAAGACTCTCCAGAGACAATAGTCGTGTTTCCTTGAATGCTAGACAACCATGCCTAATTGTGACTTTGGATATTTGTTATAGTTTGTGTTGACTAGACATCTATTTCCTTTTGCTTTTTTGGATTGCCTATCACATCAGTAGACCTTTCCTTTCTGCTCTTGTTGCTTTGTTGCTCGTAGAACTGAATACATATTAAGACAATGGACTGTGACTTATAATGTTTAATAAAAAAGATACACTTCTTTTCTTTTATCTTGTTTATGTCACTTATAGTTTCGTTTCTCTTTCAGTGTATGTTCCTCATTTTATTTTATGTTGTTTGGTTATATAGTTGTCACTCTATTTAATACACATGTATCAATATTTACAGTTGTTCTTATATATACTTGTGGACATGATTGTATGCATGTATACATAAATATATATGCATGCAATTGAATTTTTTGAGTGCATACAACATTTTGATATAGATGTGTGTAGATATATGTTTCTGTAATGAATTTGTATGCATATATTCATGCAGATTTGAATGTTTATATGTATCTGTGAGTCATTTTTAATATCAATATAGTTATTTGCTTCTTGTCTATTTCAATTGTCACATACTCTTATCTCTCCACAATTGTTGTTGGCTATAATGTTGGCTCCATTCAATCCATGGCTATTAAATGTGCTCTTGCCTCTACATTCATAAAGCCATGTCACATATGCTTATCTTTCATTTTATTAGAGTTGCATAAAACTTTATTTTTGTTATAATATTTCCTATGTAATGTTCAATGATGACTATCCTCTATGGACTGCACAATACTTTTGTGGTTTTGCTTGAGTCCGGCTTATTAAAATCTACCATTGCACAAGATTAAAATGCAAAATGTAATTGAAATTTTATTATTTGATTTATGTCATTTTAATCTTCTTTTGTTGGCTCAGTGTACAATATTCTCATATATATGTTCTTTCTAATATTCTAATGCTTCTTAAATGTTCTCTCCACTACTTTTTCATGTCCACTCATAAAGTCATGTTGCATATGGATATCATATGGTTCTTGGCTATAATTTTTTTTTCCTTGAAGCCATACTTTTTCCAATCTCGTGATTGTGCTTTTAGTCTTTTAATCCTTGTTGAATGTTGAATATATTCATCCTGGCTCTCCATACATAAATCCATGTCACATATATGTGTATCTAAATGAAGATGCACACAACACACATATATATCTACATTTATACTTGTTGATACATGTAATTATATTTAAACTTATACATACATATATATATATATATATATATATATATATATATATATATATATATATATATATATATATATATATATTGACATGCATTGACAAGTATAGGTGTGGATATTTGTGTATGTTGTGTAGCTCAATCTAAAGCCCAACACTGAACAATGCCTTATTGAAAATAACATAAACTACTCAATTACTTTGTTAACTTTTAAATGAAAGCTATTATTGCAACCATTTCCAATATACAGAACCCATACATAAAATAATGTTTTCGTGACAAGTTGTGCCAAGTGATATTTATTTCCTCTACTCAAGCAACATAAACATATATCTTCATTTAAACTTATCTATATTTCTTCTCACATGTATTGATAAGTATAGGTGTGAATATGTATGTATGTTGTTTGCAAAAACACTTGTCACAATGGTGGCTCACAATCTTGATAGCAGTTGAAGTTATAGAACAATAGTCAACAATGTCTTATGGAAAATAACATAAACTATTCAATTGCTTTGGTAACTTTAGAATGCTAAATATTATTGTGGCCATTGGCACTATATGGAAAGCATATATGAAACAATGTTTCCATTGGACTATTTTATTGCTTTGCAACCATTGCCTCAATATGGAAGCCATAAATGAAATAATATTTAGCTGATAGGCTATATGTGTGAACTTTGCTCAGAATTTTTGTCAGCCTTCCTAGTTTTTAAGCTATTGAACAACAATTAGCAATGCATATATATTTTCATCTACCTCTAGATACATATATATTTATGTACATTTTGTTTACCAACTGCATATTTATCTATTGCATGTGTTTGGTGCATATATAGGAATTTATTGCTTGGAAATACACAGCCACAAAAAAGTATGTGTTTCTTTTCTTGTGTTTCATTTTCCTTTTCCTATGTGCAGATATGTATGTATGCAAAATTAGATGTAGACAACATATACTCCTCCCCATGTTTATTGATTTGGGAAGATGGTTATGTGTAGGATTATCATGGAAAAAAAAGGCCCTTAAGTGGCAAAAAAAAAAGAGTTGGAAACTTGACGTAAAATTTGAATAAGTTATCTATATAATTTCAAAAATATGTAAGAATAGAATCTGTAGTAAATTGAATGTAGTTTATAAACTACTAGGTTTGTTTAAAAAATCTATTTGGTGAAAATTTGAAATTTCAATGAAGTGGTACTTAAATTTTAGGAAAAATAAGTATGTCTGACCACCCTAACCACAATAAAATTATAATATTTTTTTATAAGATTTTAGATATAAGTAGAGGACTCATGCCCCGATGTGATGCATATTTTTTTGTAATTTTTTTCCAAGTAAATAATTAATTATGATTTTTTTATTACAACTTTTTAAAAAATATAAAAACTTATATGTTTGACCACCTTAACTTGGTCAAAACTTCATGAAATTCATTTTTTCTTTTTTTAATCCTATAGAATACAAAGCATAGAATGTGACACATGTTTGGATTCAAAAAATGTGATAACGTTTCAAAGCTATAGATGTTTTTCAATTAGCATATCAATTAGGAATTTAGTCATAATTTGAATAGAAAATGAATAATAGTTACTCATTAAATTCAAAGTAAAGCATAATTTATATCGGTGGAAAGTTGATAATCTCCTCTAAAAACCCTTTTTGTTTCATCAATTTTACGTAAAATAATAGTCACCAGCCACATACCCATCGTATTGCCACTTTTTGGCCCATCATGATCCTGCACATACCCTGTTGTTATTTGTGTCATCCTCAAAAAGGAATTTTTACAATAATAGGCTTTATATTAAGCCTAATAAGAAACATTGATTTCACCATTCATCATAGTGGTGGATAGTGTATGTTCTTCCTCGAGGGTTTGGTGAGAGCCTATGAGGCTCCATGACCCAATCTAGTAGGGTGGAGAGTAGGCCTTCTTTTTTTGTGTTCCATTTTACTTTCCCTATGTGCAGATATGTATGTTTGTGAAGTTAGACATAGACAACATTCATCTCTATGTGCAAATATGTAAATATGTGAAATCAGATGCACGCAAGTGATATTGTCATGCCAGCCTATGCCAAGTGATGTTTATTTCCTTTACTCATGTGGTGATTTCTCTATTGACAAGCCCGATTATGGCTATATATGTGTGTTGTCTACATATAAACTTTAGATACATATATACCTGTATAGATTTTGATTTGTAAATGTATATGTGGACTCTTTTATTGCTTTCCAACCATCACCACTACATGGAAACCATAAATGAAATTTTCAACCCTTCTGACATTGGGCTCCTGATTAGGAAAAAGGTGGCGAATTCTTTTTATTTTTTAATTAAAAGAGTTTGGTGTGCCAATAGAGAAGGCCATCCTTTCCAATTTTTGCACCTTGAAGCGTCCGACTATCGGTCGGGAAAATTGTGGTGGGTTTCTTGGCACATGGATAGAGAAGGCCAGTGAAATTAAGCATTGGTTGGAATCACCATTAATTTTTGTATGGTTTCTGTGAAGTGGTGATGGTTGTAATAACACATTCCATTTAAGAACTCGAAAAACATAGTGAAAGCCTGCACAATTTTTGATAAGGAATTGTTGGGTGTCATTCTCTAGCTTTCCTACAATCAAAGTTGTGAGCAATAGGTGGTTGGAGTTTGTTTTTTGTTTTTTTGCATGGGGAGATGGTTACAAAAGCAATACAGAAGTGTTGGTTGTGATATTTTTTTCCCATTTTTTTAGGAAAAAACCAACATTCATCCCTATGTACAAATATGTATGTATGTGAAATCAAATGTAGAGAACATTCATATATACTCCTTCCTATGTTTATTCTTTTCATAAGGTAGTTTTTTTTTTTTCCTGTATGTCTATACTTTAAACTTTTCCACAAAAATTAATTGCATCTTGGCATCACTTAGCCCTGTGTCCATTCATTGAAAATTGTCGTAACATCTCACAAAAGAATGGGTACATATTTTTTAATTGAAAGTTACAATTTTTCTATTGGAGACCAACATCATGCATTTATTCAAATTTCGTTTGTTAATTGAAACATGTGGTTCTTGTTCTTGTGTGAAGTAATTGTCTCATGCTTAGGATTTTGAAGCTCTTTTGTAAAAACATCCATTTAGAGAGTCTATAACACCCCTTCCTATTCCAAGAGCAAAGGCAAGATTTTAGACTATATAGGCATAGATACCTAGAGCTTCAATAGCATACCTAGTAGCATACCTTCCAGATCAAGACTCAGATCCCCTAGGGGGGGTGGGAAGCTATAGAGTTACCCAACGTACCCTATTTCTTCTGTTGGTTCAATAGTTGACTTAGTCACATATACTGATGCTTGTGATCAGGATTATTACTTTAGAGATCAAGACCCATACCTTCGTGAGCAAGCTCTAGATCCATCTTGAGAGCTCGAAGCAGAGCTCGTTGAAGCACACATTTATCTAGGACTAGTAGCTTTAGTCAAAGATCCATACCCCATAGGAGTAGTGATAGTATAAGATCTAGTCTGTCAAGAAGCATCCATAGAAGCACCCATAGTTGACCTAGTAGAAGTAGATCTGGTTGACTCAGTTCCTTATCTAGTTCCTTATGATCGAAACCTAGATGCATCCCTTCCAATTCCAGAAGCATTCTAAGAAGTAGATGATTCAGTCATTTATCTATCCATTGATAGAGCAGATCCATACCTTTCAGATAGAGATCCATCCCTTCCAGTTCTGGATGTATATGCCTATCTAGTTCCATATTCATAGCCAGAAGCATCTTTAGCAGATCCTATGGTTGACCCATAAGCATATATAGATGCATAGCCTGATCCAACACTAGTAGAGCTTCAAGAGTATCCCCTCCATACCCATAGCTAGCAGCCCTTTCTATAGATCCTACAATAGCAAAACTAGGTCCAGGTGGTTAAGAAGCATATGTTGATCCTATTGACCATAAAGATCCAGATCAATACTCAGACCCCACAACTTCCCTTCACTCTGTTCCATACCCATAACCACTAAGAGCATCAAATCCATAAGAATACCCATAAGCAAGGGTGGGTGTATCATAAGTGGATACAGTTGGTCCAGTCGATGATCCAGATCCAGATGTTTTTCTACTAGCATTTTCATAGTAGTTTCGGTTGTGGTTGTTAGGTCGGGGTGGGCATCGGTCCTGCGGCATCCATCCTTCGATCAAGAATAAAGGGGGTTTGCCTATAGATAGTAGGGGCTAGGAAAGTTCAGTTTGATTCTCGATAAGGGGGTCTGTTAGGGGTGGAGTTGGGCCCTATGAATAGTAGGGTGTTCTATTCAATGAAGTATTCGAGTTTCTAAATAGTTGATTCTGTTGAAGTAGCACCTGTAGCAAAGACAAGAATCGCAAGAGCACTAGTAGAGGTAGTAGCTTACCTCTTTTCAGTTGATCTCGTAGTTCTTGCAGGGGTAGGACTAAGCAAGGATAGCAGCAAAGCTAGGTGCATCATATAATAATACAAAGACGTATTTAGAACCTCCTTTTTGAATATCTATCATGATCGTATGCAATTGGAGAACCAACTAGAGAGGGTTGGGTGGGGATTGTAGTTGAATTGTAGGCCCCCATTAAATTCTATGGGCTCTCCAATGAAACTACTGATGCTATTGGAGTTCATTATTTCATTCCCATCCACTTCCAAACAATCAATCTACTTTCCCTATATTAGTTCACTACCAAACAATCAATCGGGGGTGTGGGGAGCTACGATCTTTCCTCCCCAAAAAATGAAAGCATGCTTAGGTAGGCTCCTTCCTCATTTGGGACTGACTCCCTCATTCATTAAGTAGGTAGTTAATCAGGAGTATTGATCTGGATCTTTACGGTCAACAGGATCAATGTATGCTTCTTAACCACCTGGACCTGGTCCTGCTACTATAGGATCTATAGAAAGGGTTGCTAGCTATGGGTATGGATATGGGTATGGAAGGGATACTCTCAAAGCTACTGGTGTTGGATCAAGCTATCCATCTATATATGCTTATGGGTCAACCATAGGATCTACTACAGATGCTTCTGGCTATGAATATGGAATTGGATAGGCATCCGCATTTGGAACTGAAAGGGATGGATCTCTATCTGGAAGGTATGCTCTATCAACGGCTAGATAAATGACTGAATCATCTGCTTCTTAGAATGCTTTTGGAATTGGAAGGGATGCACCTAGAGACAAAAGAAGGGATGCATTTGGGTCTCGATCATAAGGAACTGGATAAGGAACTGGGTCAACTAGATCTACTTCTACTAGGTCAACTATGGGTGCTTCTATGGATGCTTCTAGATGGACTAGATCTTATATTGTCACTACTCCTGTGGAGGTCTTTTCCAGCCTTTTCCAAATCTAAATAGGCCATGGGAATCCATCAACATGGATTTTGTGTTAGGTTTACCCAAAACTCAAAGAGGGTTTCATAGTGTATTTGTTTTTGTTGACCGGTTTAGTAAAATGGCCCATTTTATACCATGTAAATGCACAAGTGATGCCTCATACATTGCAAGGTTATTTTTCAAGGAGGTGGTTAAGATTCATGGTTTACCATTGACAATTGTCTCAAATGGGGATAGTAAATTTTTGGGTCACTTTTGGAGAACCCTTTGGAAAAATTTGGGAACAAATTTAACCTTTAGCTCTACCTATCATCCCCAAACTGATGGGAAGATTGAAATTGTCAATAGGAGTCTCAGAAACCTTCTCAGATGATTGACAAAAGAGCACTCAACACAATGGTACTTGGTTCTTCCCCAAGCTAAGTTTACATATAACAAATTTGTAAATAGAAGTGTTTGGAAAAGCCCATTTGAAATTATCTACGGATTGAAGCCTAGGGGAGTCTTTGAACTCATAGATTTGAGTGGCATCGAGAGGAGTGTTGAAGGAAAGGAATTTGCAGTTGCCATGAAGGATATACATCAGCAAGTTAAGGAGAATCTTCAAAAGAGTGTCGAGAAATACAAGAAACATGCATATTTGAAGAGGAGAGAACTTCATTTCAAAGTGGGGGACTTGGTATTAGCTCACTTGAGGAAGGAAAGGCTACCTAAAGGGAAGTACAAAACGTTATAGATGAAGAAGATTGGGCGATGTAGGGTGGTCCACAAATTTGGAGCAAATGCCTATGAGATATAACACCCTCCTAGAGTGGCTATCTCTCCAATTTTTAATATTTCTGGCCTTTATCCTTTTAAAGGATTTGTGATTGCATTTGAACAAGCAGGTAGACTAGGAGTTATAGATGAAGATTGGGTCAAGGACTCACCACCAAATCAACCATTGAAGCTTGAAAGAATCTTGGATACCAAAGAGGCTAAGAGAACTAGGCATAAGGTGTATAATGAATTCCTAGTGAAATGGAAAGGTCTCCCTAATGAAGATGCAACCTGGATGTTAAAAGAAGACATCATGAAACATGGTACCACAGTGCAAGATTTGATCTCAAGTGGAACTTGAGATTTTGTTCTCCCCAAGTGTATGGTGTAGGGGCACCTAGTCTACATTTTGTAAATAGGGTCCAATGTTAGATTTTTTGGTGTTTTGAGTCATATTTGATGTAATAAGTCCTATTTAGACCATGCTTAATGTTTTGCGTCTCATGGGGTCAACTTTACATAAAGTTTTCATATTTCATATTTTGTAAATGTTACAAATGTTGCATCAACAACTTTGCAATTTTTATTGTGTTTGGAAGGTGAATGGTCAAGTCATTCAAAAAGTATTTTGAAACATTAGTTTTGGTTGGAAAAAAATTAAATAGGCCTTGAGTAGTTCGAGGCAATGTTCTAGAGTTTCTTTTGATTCAATCAAACAATAAGAAATCTTTATTTTTCTGCAATTTCTTGAGTAATTTTGTTGGTATAGGAGTTTGTACAGCTCCATACTATGTGTTAATGATCTGAAGTGCATTGAAATTGATGGAGGGATGAATTAAATGTGTTTTGGTTTTGATTTGATCTAATTTCATAAAGTTTCAAGGGAGTTAGAGCCAATTTAGTGAAAGCAGTCTAGTAACCCTAGGTTTAGAGGGTTTTGATAGAAAAAATGGAATATTGAACCATTCCACTAGTGGAAACCTCTGCAAATCAGTGGAATGGCATTAGTTAGGGTGATGTTAATTTTTTTTAGGTTTTTAGATGCAGGGGATGGAGGTAGGGCAATGTTTGATCAGGCCCTAGCCTAATATCTTAATGTATCAGGCTTAGGAGTGTAGGATAAAAGTAGGGTTTTGATGATTAATGAGTTTGTAAATGTTGTTGTTGATAAAATTTGTAGTTTTAGACCCCATATGATCAGATTGAATCCTTGGAATAGAGTTTGGTAGATTGGAGAAGGGATTTCATAAAGTTGCTTTGTAAAATAGGGCTAATTAGACCTAGTTGTTGTGTAGCAGTCCATTTTAGAGGGTGTTGATAAAAAAAAGGAACACTCCCAAATTTGATATGTTTCAAAATGGAAAAAAGGGTATTAGAAATGGTGATTCATCTATGGGTTTGAAGTTTTCTTTACAAGATATGGACAAAATTCACTATTTGGAGGGCTACAAGGAAGTTTGAAGGAATTGTGAACAAACCACCAAGTTAGGGTTTCCAAGTTGAAAAGTTTGTTGAATTGTGATTGGTTAGAGAACCTCCACCCTACTCTGCATCAATTATTCATGTTTGTTATTGTTCTAACAATTGTGATGTAGAGTTTATGATTCAAGCAAGTGTTTCAAGCAAGAGTCAAGAACCACATCCATTGTAGCCATTTCAAACATATTTGTAGCACCTTATTGCTAGGGTTTCATGAGTTGCAACATTGTTATTTGTTCATTCATCATTCTCCATTCTTAGTTGTTTTCATTTCAAGGTTTGATTACCAACAAGGGGTTTGACCAAGGCAAACCCCTATTCACTAACCCCACAACATTTTCCCCTCTTCTTGTGTATGATTTGCAGGGCTAGGTTGCATATTCTTCAAGGAGGACAGTTGGAGAAAAGTTGTCAGTTGATTAGAGTTACAAAAGTTGTCATTAAGCCTTGAAGGGACTTGGAGAAGACCTACATGTGGAAATTTGTAGTTTTGGATCTAGAAAGTTCTAGTTAAAAAAAAGCAGAGTAGGCTAAGAGGAAAAAAAGTAGGTCTTGAACTTCCAAAAAAGCAGAAGTGGATTGATTCACCACAAGTGGAAAATGAGTCCCACTATACAAGCATGATAGAGATTTTCACAAATCTAGATACCCTTTTGGCTGAAACCTATATATGCACATTTTCCTAGAAGCAAGAATTATTCGCCTAGCTTGGTGAATGGGTCCTAGTCAGCATTGAAAACAAATTTTCCAAAATTTCAGACAGCCATTCTACCTTCTTCAGTCTCCTAGGTGCACACTTTCTATTTCATATGTAACTTTTTGTTGAATTTTTTTCATATTTCTAGGTCATTTAGAGTTAATTTGCATTCAATTACGGTTTTGTCTTACAATTTTCATTACATTGTCTTTTCCAAGTCTAAACTTTTTGGTAAACTCCTCATTATATTTCATTCAGCCTTCAAGAAATTCCTTTGCAATATTTCAATCTCCTTTGCATTGAAATCTCAAGGGTTTGTTCTTGAATTAAGATTATGAAGATTGCCTCTCTCCTTTTAGGTCCAAAACCCTAAAGGTGAAAGAGAGGAACCCCAAACAATTTTTATGTTTTTCAATCCCTAACCTAACAAAAACATCCATAAGCTTTGTTAATATCGACAACAAAATGTCCCTGAATTATTCACAATTGATAGATTTGGACCAATAACATCATACTCTGGTTTTGGACACATTCCAAAATGATGAGGCTATCATAGAATTCATGAGACTTCAAACCAATATATTGCAAGGAGCTCACAAAGCAGGGTTTGTAATGGAACTAGATTGAGGAGCATATTTCAGAGGGGAGAATGTGTATTCTAGTCATAAAAATAAAATACAAAATATAAAAATCAAAAAGATGTCCCCTAAAGAAAACCACAATGCGGCTTTATCATATCTGAAAAAGAGAAAAACAAAGGACTCATCTAAAGGTGAAAACCTCTTCGAGGAACCCAAAGATGGAACATTCAATCTCTCCACCATAGAATATCAAGGGAAATCAACACTCCTAGTTGAAGACGTTGAACTTATAAATGTTGGCACACAAAAAACACCCAAAATCACATATCATGTAGCATCACTTGATCTTGAAGAAAAGGTGAACTTCTCAACATTCATCAATGAAAGGAAAATCAACTTCACACAAACATATGTAGACATGCTAGGCTAGATCCAACATTGGTCATACATCACCTAGATGTATTTCCTAGAGCTAAACCCAACAAGCAGAAGCTATGGAAGATGCATCCACACATAACACTTTTGGTAAAAGTAGAACTTCAAAAACTGTTAGATGTGGGATTCATTAGATCCATTGACTATTTTGAATGGGTTTCAAACCTAGTACAATATCAAAACCCACTAGGGGCATAAGAATCTGCACAGACTTTCAAGATCTAAACAAGGCTTGCCTGAAATATGACTTCCCTCTTCTCAACATCAATATGATCATAGATCTAATTGTAGGGCATGAAATGCTATCATTAATGGATAGGTTCTCTAGATACAATCACAGCAAAATATCCCCTGAAGACCAACATAAAACTGCTTTTACTTGTGCATGGGCAACCTTTTGCTAGAATGTCATGTCACTCGGTCTAAAGAATATAGGGGGAACCTACCAATAATAAATGACTACTATCTTTCATGCTATGCTACATACAACTATGGAGGATTATGTGGATGACATACTAGCAAAGTCCATCAAAAGAGAAGACCATTTGACAAACCTAGAAAAAGTATTTGATAGGGTAGAACAATAGAACTTGAGGCTCAATCTAAAGAAGTGTGTATTTGGAGTAAAATATGGAAAAATGCTAGGGTAAATAGTATCAAGAAGAGGCATTACTTAGGTAGATCCCGCCAAGGTAAAATCTATACTAGAAATGCCCCCTCCAAGTACATTGAAGCAGTTGAGAAGTCTATAAGGGAAACTATGGTCCATCAGGCAATTCATTGTACAGTTGGCAGAAAAGTGTCATCCTTTCACCCATCTACTACTCAAGGACATCACATTCAAGTGGGATGGAAGATGTGATCAAGCATTCCAACAATTCAAGGAATGTCTACTCACTCCTCCAATATTAATGCCACCAATTCTATATATATCAATGATCCTATATGTTTCTATGATACTGACAACATTACAATCTCTCATAGCACAACTAGATGACAAAAACAAGGAAAGAGAAATCTATCATATTAGCTAAACACTGGTGGGTTACGAGTTGAAATATTCACCCATAGAAAGAGTGTTTCTATCTATAGTCTTTGTGGCACAAAAGTTGAGACACTACATCTTGAACAGACAAGTAAAAGCTAATCTCAAAAGTAGATCCCCTAAAGTACCTATTGGAAAAAGCAACTCTAATAGGTAGAATCGCTAAATGGGTAATGATACTGAGCGAGTTTGACATAGAATACATAGATCAAAAGGCTATCAAAGGACAAATCATAGCATATCAACTAGCAGAAGCACTAATGGATGATCGCCAACCTTTCATAATAGAATTCCTAGATGAAAGAACTCTTTAATTGATCAACTTGATGGGCCCCATGTTAGCTCTCAAAAACGCAGGCGAAATGCCTCAAGAGGTTGCTAATCTTTTGGTACGTTTTAGGGTAACAGACAAGGCCAAATGGTTTAGACCTTCTACTCTTTAGGCACTGCTAGACCTAGGTGAGTGTACCTATATGAATAAAGCAGACTTAAGGTTGTATGACTTGACTAAATTGATGGATCTATTATAATGGCACAAATGTAATAGATAAAAGCTTGCAAATTACTCCTACTCCTAATAATAAACTTGAGATGTGAATGTTTTTGAACAAAGATTTTATTGAATTCTAAAATGTGGATGGTGTGACCAGTGCCTACTTTTGTTGGGCTAATGGAGTCAAGAGGTAAATAATATGTGTTTCCCCTTTTTGGCTTAACTCTAGTTGCTAGGCACTTTGAGAATGAGGTTCTATGACTGACATAAAACTTCACTAAATTTATGACTTGCATAAATTGTGCTAGAATATTTTCTTACCAGGCTCTTCTTCTATTATCCAAAAGAAATCCTTAAATCACTTTGATTTATCCAAAAGAATTTAAATCTAACTTGTAGACACCAATTGATTAATTCACACAAAATGAGAATACATTTCGATAAATCGGAGATATACTTGATATACTGATTTAAATAATTAAAGGACCTCAAGCTGGAGACAACCAGATAGAAATGTAAATAATTTCATCACAACAACTGAACACCAAGAAAGGATTTCACCAAATTTATGCATTCTTCTCCATTAAATAATTTTGAAAGGATTTTACAATACACAACATGATATTTATTTCGGCAACAGTTCACCCTATCCAACTACCTAACCTACTTATTTCTCCTAAGTCTGATCTTCTCTTGATACAATTTTACTTTGTATATATACATTGCTATTTTAGGGTTACAAACCTTCATGACATCCATTTGGTGCAACTCGTCCTTTTGGCACAACTCTTTGTTTAATTGTTCTTGGCAAAATAAAATATTTAATTAGTTTCCTTTTTGGAAAATTAAATATTTTAACTCTTCATCTTTGTGTTCTTTGGTGAATAATAATCATTATAATGCTTTTAATAATCTTCATTAATCCTTTTGTTGGAAAATTTCTCACTCATATCTAGCTTGGTTAAAATATTTCACCAAGTTTAGTAGATTACTCATTAGGGTAAAATAATTACCCATCACCTGCTCTTGCAACTTCTTCTGTAAAAATATTCTCTATCCTTGTGAAAGTATTTTTCCACATATTTAACTTGTGCATCTTCACCATAAAAATAATCTCCCACTTATAATTCCCCTGATGAAAATATTGTATCACTCAATGTAAATATTTTATAAATTTTACCCCTCATGCTTTTGAGTAAAATTATTATCCACCTTATAACTCCCTTTAAAATATTTCCAATCCTCGTGAAAGTGCTTTACCTTGGGTACTTTATGGGTAAAATAATTATTCACAGTATAACTCCCTTCACTAAAATCTTTCATATTCCAATGAGGATATTTGACTTCATGAAGAAAATATTTTATCCCTCCACTTTCACATTTATTCCATAAATTCTCACTTTATTACTCCATCGGTATGACTTCACATTGTCGAGAAGATTAATTTATTCACAATATAATTCCATCAATGTGACAAACACACTCGTTAAAACTTCACTCCGATCTCCCTTCTCTTGTTGATAATTATCTTCATTGCTTATTTATTTTTCAAATATTTTTCAAATATTTTTCAAAGTTTAAACTTTATAAAATATTGAAATATTTAGGGTTTTGAAAACATCCATATTCATTTTAAAACATACCCAATGTTTTAAAATATGTCATTTGAACTTTAGAACTTCAAAATAATTTTTCAATTTCAACTCAAGAGCAAAAAATTAATTTCACCGCGGGTACGGAGCATCTTGGAGCCATGAAAATTTGCAACGGACTGTGATAAATTATTTGGGAAGTGGGTTTCTAATGGATTTTGAACAGCTCACCAAATCGAAGTACTTCCTTTGTAAACTGCCCGGAGCATGTAGTGAGAAAAATGAAAATTTAAATTAATGCACCAAATGACCTCAGAATTCAATGAATTTTAAATTGGAGATATTTGAGGCCAAAAAACCAACTGGGTAGAGCGCCAAATCTAGCCCGGGGCAATTGCAAAAGAATTAAAAAAATACCAGAACTCCTCCGATGACCATGAAAATGCATAAAAATGTTGATTTTTGATAGGAGACTATGTTCATAAAATGGTTTAGCATGAATTTTTTGGAATTACAAATTATAAATTTCCAAAGTTGCTTACTCAGCATTTTCTGAAAATTACTACTGTCAAACTCAATTGAAACCTTCCATTTGCCCCTTTTGAAAAAATATCAAATGTGATCTTGGGAAGCTATAAATTTGGATATTAGCTCATTTAGGCATGATGAACATGTGTGCAATATATTTTTTCACCAATCATCTCCGTTCTTGAAATATCAAACACCAAAGTTGACCATTTTGTAGCTGTTCTAGAAATGCAGTCTTCAAACTGTGTAAAATCCATTTGGATTTGATCTTGGAAAAATATCAAATGATTCTCTGGTGACCTTAAAATTTTCATGGAGGTAGAATTTGGTGTAGGAAATTGAAGGCACCAATCGGTTTTCCATTATCATCATCCATTTGCTTAATATTCACCCTCAAGGTTGACCATTTTAAGAGATTTCAATGTGCTGGAAATGGGTAAAATGTTGAAATGAAATAGAAATAATTGATATGATACTACATAGAGGCCTCCCATAACGTCTCAATCACTGATATTACCCATCTTATCATTCTTTTTCAAAGATGTCATTTCTTCATCCAGAGCAATCTTCCAGGATTCTGCATCATTCATACCTAGTGCCTCTTCTACAAATTTGGGTTCATCCAAGTTAGTATTCAAAGTAAAAAATAAATCTCAAATCACTAGGTGAATACCTTTCAAGTGGTTGTCCATGTATTGGAGACCTATGAACAAGTTCAGTTGGAGGTTCTTCCTCTTCTAAAGATTTAAAGAAAGATGAGCTCTCCTCAACTTCTTATCTATCTTTGGGCCTCAATTCAACTTTCTCGGGTGTATATGGAAATTGAATCACATATTCTTGTTTACTTTGTTCTATCTTCAATGTAACAGAAGAAGGCTTAGTTTCTCTAAAAATCATACTTCTACTATGTATTACCTTTTGTGCAACAAGATCCCAAAGCTTGTATCCTTTCACACCATAACTATATCCAATTAAGATACATTTCATAGCCTTGTTCTCCAAAAAAAATCACTTCTCCTTTGGCACATATGCATATGCCTCACAACCAAAAACTCTAAGATTTCTCAATGAAGGCTTGCAACCTGAACATGCATCTATAGGAATATTATCAACAAGAGTTGATGTAGGAGACTCATTAATTAGGTAATAGGCAATGGCAACAACTTCAGCCCAAAACCTTTGTTCTACACCAACACCACTCAACATACTCCTAGCCTTCTCCATTAGTGTCTTTTTCATTCTTTCTACAACTCCATTCTATTGAGGAGAATACAGAGTTGTATTTTGTCTACGAATACCACTATCTTTATAGTATCTATCAAAATCGTTACAGAAAAATTCACTGCCATTAAATGAGTCCTGAAACATTTTATTTTCTTTCTAGTCTGTAACTCAACCATTGCTTTAAATTCTTTAAATCTATTGAAAACTTCATATTTACTCTTTAGAAAATATACACATGTCCTCCTACTATAATCATTAATACATGAAACATAATATGTGGATTTACTAATCAAAGGAACATCTATAGGACCAAACACATCAAAATGAATAAGATCCAATACACCACAAGATTTATGAGAACTTGAGTAAAACTAAAAGTTGTTTTTTCTTCATAAATGCAATTCTCACAGAAATCAAATTCAAGATTACAAGAAAAAAACCTTCAACAATGTTTTTATTTTTCAAGGTCTTTAGACCCTTTTCTCCAAAGTAGCCAATTCTCTAATACAATAACATAGTTTTCTCTGTAGGTAACTTGGACTTAGAAGGAAGAGAACCCTTGGATACCCAAAATCCATGACCATCTATTGAAGGTGAAACCCTCACTTCTTCCATAGACTTTTTTTTCACAGAAGTACTATTGCACTCAATAGTGCATGCATCCAATTTATACAATCTGCCAT
>VDFB02242618.1:0-12281 GCA_007258455.2 Sequoia sempervirens | reverse complement strand
TGATAGTTTGGTTGGGATAGGAGATATTAGCAGTCCTACTTTTGGAAAGAGGACCAAAATTCTTGAGCTGATGGCATAGGTGAGATTGTGCATTGTCATGATTGATTATGATTGTTATGATCTGGTTATGCGGATGTTCGATCTCTTCTTGGATTCTATCAGTGAGAGTCATGAAAAATCTATCCTAGACTACATGAGGACTATTCTGACTTCGATTATCAATGAGGGTGATGATATTTATCAGCCTATCTTGTCCTTACTCCTAGCTGTTCATAAGTAAGAACAAGAGTTATTTACAATTGCTTATGATTTGATACATAGTGTTTTCGAACAATGTGAGGGTAAGCTAAGGCCTTACTTGTTCGTTGAGGAGCAGGTGCAAGAAAAAGGGGGTGAAATTTGAAGTGGATGATGATGAGAAGACCACACATCTTGATAGTAAGTTGACAAAACTCCTTGATGATACTTTCAGTGCTCAAAAAGTTGTTATCAGCCCTGATAACAATTCTGATTTTTATGACAGCAGTCATACTACTGAGTGTAACCATGAGTTAGATGCTATGGCACATGAGGAAAATGTTGTGGAAGGATCTTCTAATGTTAGCGCGTGAGATATAAGTGTTGAAATTGAGAAATGCATGGAGGATTTAAACCATATCAGTTCTGATTTTTGTAGCAGCAGTCAAACTTCCTTGCATCAGCATGCAATAACTGCCATTACTCATGAGGATGATGGTTGTGTGGGGTTGCCCAATGTTGATACTCAAGATTTGAGTATTAATGATGCATTAGGTGTTGTGGGTTCTTGTCACAACAAGTCTGATTTTTTGAATCCCCTACATTGGCAAAACATGCCGCTCTATAGGCACTGGGATCAAGAAAAATGCTACATGCATCAATCAAGGATGCATCAACAAATCTGCCCTAGTAGAGAAATCATCTAATATGGGATGCCACATCCACTTGGAGGCTACTGAGGTAATAGTGAGGGAAGAGAATTATTGCAAGAGAAAATTAAGAGAGGTTGAAATCAACACACTAGCACAATCTCAATAGAGATAAGAGGTGGGGTTTAAACCACACTTGGCAACCGATCATTAACACCCTCAAACAAAAGTTAATGGTTATTCATAAACCTTCATTTGCTGTGGTTGGTTGTAACTTATTGTTGTGTTCTTTAATTTGTAGTCGTTGTGGTCTCTTCTATTGAGGTCATCTTCTTCTTCGGACATTACTCACTGACCTTTTTTCCTGCCCCCCTTTTTCTTTCCTTTCCCATTTTGATACTTTGTCTTTCCTTTACTCTTCAGTCCACACAAACAAACTCTTACAACACTTGGCATTTGAGGGCTTACTTATTGAGCTAATCTAGCAGTCCTCATATCATTTGTCATTTGTTTCTTATCCTGATGATGGATCATGGAGTGTGATCGAAAAGGTTGATGCAGAAATGAAACACAATATTTTCCAAAAGTTCTTCAATTGAATCTCATGGACTGTGAAAACTTGATGTTTATTGTGTCTTTTGTATTTGAAGCTCAGTTGGAAGTAGTTGAAGATATCTTTTCATAGTCATGGTTGATGTGTGCTTGGACATATTTTCATGTTATACAAATTTGTTAACCTATTATGGATTTTCAGACTATCAGCAATTTCCATATCACCCTTGACTGGTGCATTCTCCAGTGATAAAATCCTTGAGATTCTCTATACCAAAGCATTTCAAATTTTCCCTGATAGTATCTGTCATCCATGTCTTACAACTGTTACTTAAGAAAAGAGCATCTTTCCTGACTGGTGAGATCCAACAAACATAGCCCTTATAAGCAGAATTGTTAAACCATTCAAGGCTTAGTTGGATGTTCTTTACCATAAAAATACACACATACATGTATACCTAATGAGATATGCTCATTAAAAATATAGCATATAACATGTTCTATTGCTCATGATACTAACTCTTCTAGAAGGAATGGAATACAATCCACAACAACTGTTGCTTTATAACCAACAACAGATGCATATGAATGGTGGAGATGACTAATGACATCAATTCACCTAGACTAACTTCTTGATTATGAAATTACTAAATACACCCTTTATTAATCTACTTAATACCCCTTTGCTTGCTACAGGATTCTTTAGTTCTTTACAAGCTTGCTTAGCTTTTTCAACCAATGAATAACATCTAACTGAAAATCCTTAGCTTTGAGGATTAATCATGATGGAGGTCATCACTTTCAATTTGTTTCAAATGGGAGAGTGCATTTCTCATGACTCAAATTATCAGAGAATTTGTCAATTTTGGATCATTGATAGCCACTACATCTATCATATCTAAAATAATTGCAGGGGATCAATATTCTGTAACATTCCATATTTTCTCTCATGCAATTGTGAGTAGATGCTAAAGTATGAGAAAAAATATCCTTCATCTTTGTTACATATAACAGTTAGATTTTTGTATATTCATCTTTTTCTTCTTCCAAAGTCTCTTGTTCTGTCTCCTAGCCACTACATCTATCATATCTAAAATAATTGCAGGGGATCAATATTCTGTAACATTTCATATTTTCTCTCATGCAATTGTGAGTAGATGCTAAAGTATGAGAAAAAATATCCTTCATCTTTGTTACGTATAACAGTTAGATTTTTGTATATTCATCTTTTTCTTCTTCCAAAGTCTCTTGTTCTGTCTCCTATTACTTCTGTTGGTAGATGGGAAATGTATTTTCTCCCCATCTACTTCATTGTTATTCTCAGTTGATGCTTTATTTTTTTCCTTTTCTTGTATTCTGTTATTTAAGTGTTATTTCCTTGCTTTCTCAAAAACATTGTCTCCATTTTCATTATTATTGTGACTTTCTTGATGTTTTTATGCTTTATTAGTTTGGGATATAGTTTTTCCTTTGTTGATTTCATTTCTTCATTCCTTGTTCAAGTCCATTTCTATGTTGTAAGTGAATTTGTTTCTTTAGTTTAAAATATTTGTTTCTTTGGATCAGCGGATCCCTTTCCACTCCTGATAACACACTTTCCCCAAAGTTCATGATGCCTTTTTATATGTTGTAATGTCCCCTTCTCAAACCTGATTGTTCATGTGACCGTTGGCCTTTTTTCTGGGAACCCGAAGGCTAGTCGGAAGGTAAAATTAGGGTTTCCTATTTTTGAGGAGATCTTTGCTCAGAGAAGGTGGATTCAATGGCGGATTCCTTCTGGGTTTTCAGAGGGCTTCGCAGTGGTATGTTCATCTCGGCATTCAGAGCACTTTTTGGAATTTACTATTTTTAGTAAATTCTATTTTTGGCATCTTTCCAGATGAGTTCAGCTCGGTTGACTTCCTGCTTCAGTTTGGTCAGATGTTTGGCTCAATTTTGGCTTCAGAGCACCTTCGGAGGGATAAGCTAAGTCATTTAATTAAAAAAAGTCACGTTTAAATATTATAATTTAACGATGACCATGGGCCTAGATTAATGACTTAAAGATGTTTTTAAAAAGGGGTCTTTAAGGGTGGCGCCCTCATTAAAAGAATATTTTAATTATTGCAAAGTCAAAGCAAGGATATGAAGGGCGAAATTTTCAAAGCATGATATTTATTTAAAATATCAAATCTTAAGCCATAAAGGAGAAGTACGCCATCTTGAGGAGATTAGGGTTTCTGACCTAAAAGTGGATTTTAGGGTTTTGAGAAGTCAACTGAAGATTTATAAAAAGGAGGCTTGAGCATCATTTGGGGGATCTTTTGACAAATATACTGTTATGCTGCCGGATTGGCTCTGGAACTACTTCGAGGAATGAAGGCCTCCTAGCTTGGGCATCTCTTCTCGTTTGTAAGACAACGACTAGTGATGATTATTAGTCTAGTTTGTGAGTACTTTGGAGTTCGTGCATTGTAATCAGCATTCATCCATTTAGGATCAGATTTGGAATATTAGAGATTTCTGTTTTCAGCATTTTAGCTTTAGCAGATTTGTTGTTTTCATTCATAAATCAAAAAAGACAAAACAAATCATTGTGGGTATTGGTTATTTCTCTTCATCTAGTCTAGGCGCCCTTGTGTGCTAAATTGTAGAATTTTCATTGAAGAATATGATTTTATAAAGTGAATCGCCCTTTTCAGCTGGGGCCGTACCTTTCAGTATCTTGGGATTTGTGCACTAAAAGTCAGTTGCATTCTGAGTCTGTTTTTTGGTCTTGGATTGAGCGCCATCCTTCCATTAATCATTTGCAATTGTTATCAAGCCTTTTGAATGAGAAGAGAGGGAGTTTCAAGCATTTTCTAGAATTGCTATGCTGCTGGTTATAGGTTAAAGTTGCAGGTCTGACAGGACAGTTAAAAGAAATCTGCAATTTCTTATTGGATTGCTGGTGATAAGTCTTAAAAGAGCATTGTGAAGACTTCAGAGAAGTTTGACCAAGTCTGGCGAATGAGGTTGGATCTATTCATTGTTATTTCAATTGATGCTTTACATTCAGTAACTCAATTCACGAATATTGTACAATTCCTTCTATGCTGGATTTGTATTGTAAGCAAGATTTCGCTTTTTAAGATTGTATCGGCAAAGAGTAAATTCCATAGCCGCTAAGTTCTTGCTTCTATCGGGCTTGTATTAGCCTCCTCTTCGCCAGCTTGTTATTATTTATCTTACCTCCGCCTCTATGGTCGCCATCCCATTCCTAAGTTAGAAAGCACATTCTGGTGGTTGAGATGTTCTTCAGCATTTTCAAGCATTAAATTTGTGAATCAATTGGCCATATGGTCGCCTCACCCGCATTGATTGGGTAGCACATACTTGACGTTGAGTTCCTTTTCCTCAGATTTAGATTAGACCTTCCGACCAATGCTCACGCATCATCGGGCGCATTCTCGCTAGAGTTGCTGCTTTGGTTTCTCTCTCTTAACCCAACGGTACCGCTTTGTAATCTGTTAACTGAAAAACGAAAAAATTTGGCTCGGATTATTTCAGTGGTATCAGAGCCAAGATCTTGCCATCCTGTGTTCATTCTGTCTATGAGTGACAGAGAAAAGAGGTACATTGCCAGGGAAGACAAGAAGGTTGGAAAACAGTTCCAGCTTTATCAGCCTCCAGAGGGGCAGACAGCTTCAGAAATCTTGAGGGCTCGTTGGGAGTCTTCTCAGGAAACAGACATGGCAGAAGGTGAGAGATCAGTTGGGGGTAACGAGAGGATTACCAACAACAGAGATGACAGTGGGAAAGGAAGAGACAGATCCTTGAGTCCCGGAAAGAGATTTGAAAGAAAGATGGATGCCTTGATGGACATGGTATCTCTCATGATGGGGAAAGTGGGTCAGAACCCTACTCCACAGAATAACTCAGGGCATAGAGGGGAGCATAGTGCTTCAAACCAGCATGATGAGCATGCAGCTCGGATGGTGTCAAACAACACTTACATTTCCACTAGGCCATTCAAACCCACCTTTGTGGCTCCTGTAGTCACTCAGCCATATCCTGAAGAGAATGCTTCATTCGTGGAGCAGTTGAGGCTCGGCCGTACAGAGTATGACTCTCTACCTGCCGACATCAGGATGGACATGTCCTTCAATGATTTCATGGACCATAAGAGAAAAAACAAAGGGCAAGGGAGACATTTTGATCAAAGAAGACCATCAAATCAAGGAGAGTTGTACCAAGCTGTCAACAAGGTTACACTTCCACACTTTGACGGGAGTGATACAAGTTCAGCCCGAGCTTGGATTCAGAAGCTGGATAACTATCTAGCTCTCAGACCAATGGCAGAAGAAGAAGCGATTAAGTTCGCTACGCTACACCTTGATGGGGTGGCGCACGAGTGGTGGTACCATGGCCTAGTTACTCTGGGTCATCGGTCTATCACAACTTATGATGAGTTCACCACTAGGCTCATCGAAAGGTTTGAGAAAAAAGATCCTGAGATCCATTTCAGAGAGCTCGCTCAATTGAGACAGTATGGCACAGTGGATGCCTACATTGCGGAGTTTCAGAGACTTTCAGTCATGGTGACTGGAATCACGGAGCGAAGGTTGGTGATTCTTTTCAGTGAGGGTTTGACAGAACCACTCAAAGGTTGGATTAAAGCCTTTGATCCACCAACCCTGCAAGAGGCCATGAAAAAGGCGAGAAACATGGAGTGGGCTGCTCCTAAAGCAAAATTTCAGTCAAACTCCCCTTTTCAGAAAAGGGATAAAGGAAAAGGGCCTCAGCATAAAAATCATTTGAGACCTCAGAACAAGGAGTTCAAGAATCGCAATCCCCATGTCACCAGGTTGGATCAAGAAACCCTAAATGAACTCAGAAGGAAAGGGTTGTGTTTCTGGTGTCAGGAAAAATGGTCTCAAGACCATGTTTGTCCTAAAGGGGTCAAGTTCAATCAGATTGAGTACTATTCTGCTGGGGAAAGTAGTTCTGATTTTTCCGACCAGCAATCTGATTTTGAAGAAAATGAAGAAAATAGAGCTCCAGAAGAATTCGGAGATGAGAAGGAAAGTGGTGGAGTTTTAGCTCAACTTTCTAGTTTTCAAAGAAACGAATCATTCAAGGTTCGTGGGATGGTCAAAGGGCAGCGAATCGTTGCTTTGATCGATACTGGAGCAACTCATAACTTCATTGACGAAGTTGTGGTAGCCAAGAAGGGGCTGCAAACAGAGGAGTTCGAAGGATTCAAGGTCATGGTTGCCGATGGATTTCATATTACTTGCACCAAGAAAATATCTAACATGACCATGCAGTTGGGCAACTACGAAGTCAAGGATGACTTCTATGTAGTTCACATTGGGGATACTGATGCCGTTCTAGGCATCCAATGGCTGCGATCTCTTGGAGAGATCTCTTTGAATCTGCAGACTATGGAGTTGAAGTTCCAATCGGATGGAAAGAGGATAGTTTTGAGAGGCATGTCCAATGGGGGTCCTCGAGTAGTGTCGTTCAAAAGAATGGCAAAGCTGATCCGTCACGTTCAAGCTGAGTGGGTTGCCGAATGCATGATACTTCCTGCTAGTCCTGTTGAGACTAAACGTGACCAACCTCCTGATATCCAGTCACTACTCACGAAGAAGAGCAAAGTCTTTGCAGATTTGCCTCCTGGACCGCCACCTGAACGGGGTTCAGAACACATCATAGAGCTCAAGGAAGGAGCCAAACCGGTGATCACAACTCCATATCGGTATCCGAAGAGGCAAAAGGATGAGATCGAGAAGAATATTCGGGAACTTTTGGAGATGGGTTTCATACGCCCAAACAAGAGCCCTTTTGCATCTGCAGTGGTTCTTGTGAAAAAGAAGGATGGTACCATGCGCATGTGCGTGGACTATCGTGCTTTGAACCAAAGCACCATAAAAAATAGATACCCCATTCCCAGGATAGATGAGCTCATTGATGAGCTACATGGGGCTAAGTTCTTTTCGAAGATTGATCTGAGGTCGGGTTACCATCAGATACGAATGAGGGGATCAGATGTGGAAAAGACAGCTTTCAGATGCCACTATGGCCATTTTGAATTCTTAGTCATGCCATTTGGGTTAACTAACGCTCCGGCTACCTTTCAGTCTTGCATGAACCGTGTCTTCCAGAATCAGTTACGAAGGTTTGTGCTGATATTTTTTGATGACATTCTGATCTACAACAAGACTTGGGAGGATCACCTCAAGCACTTGGAGGAAGTGCTTAGTATCATGGAATCCGAGAGCTTATTTGCAAAAGCTTCCAAATGTGAATTTGGAATGGTGGAGTTACTGTACCTTGGGCCACATAATCAGTGCTGAGGGAGTGAAGGTGGATCCGGAAAAAATCAAAGCAGTAGTTGATTGGCCACCTCCTGAGAGCTTGACTCAGTTGAAAGGTTTTTTGGGCCTTTGTGGTTTTTATCGGAGATTCGTAAAGGGGTATTCACAGAATGCTGCTCCCCTTACTGATCTCACCAAAAAGGGAGCCTTTGCTTGGTCAGAAAAGGCTCAAATTGTTTTTGATAAATTCAAGAAGATCATGAGTTCGTGCCCAGTCTTGGCTATCCCGGATTTCTCCAAGCCATTCGAGCTGCAATGTGATGCATCAGGTGAAGGAGTGGGGGCTGTCCTGATGCAAGACAAACACCCTATCGTGTTTGAAAGCAGAAAGTTACGGGGTGTTGAAAGGACATACTCAATCTATGATAAAGAAATGCTTGCCATTATGCATGCATTAGCCAAGTTCAGGCAGTACTTGGTGGGGAACAAATTCGTGGTTAAGACTGACCACAATAGCCTCAAGCATTTTATGCACCAGAAGGATCTTAATGAGAGGCAACAGAAATGGGTGAGTAAGCTTCAAGCTTACGACTTTGACATTGAATATGTCAAAGGGAAAAATAATGTCGTGGCCGATGCTCTCTCCAGAAGGCCTCATCTTAGCTCATTGTGTGAGCTTACTACAGATTGGAGAGACATGTTGCTTGCTGATTATGCAAAAAATCAGTTTGCAACCAGCATTCTGGAAGGTACTTTCCATGATGAAAGGTACCAGGTGGTTGAGGGATTGATCCATTATAAGGGAAGAATCTTTCTGGTGGCTGATTCTAAGCTCAAGAAGAAGATTCTTTTGAATTTTCATGACATTCCAGTTGCTGGTCACCAAGGTTTTTTCAAGACCTATAGGCAGATCTGAGAAAGGTTTTCTTGGAAAGGTTTGAAGAGAGAGGTTCAACGCTACATTCAGGAGTGTCCTGTTTGTCAAGCGAATAAAAATGAGCATACATTACCAGCCGGTTTGTTGCAACCACTTCCAATTCCCAATCAAAAATGGGAAAGCATTTCGATGGATTTCATCACTGGGTTGCCCAAGGCCCAAGGGAAGGATTGTATTTATGTGGTAGTTGACAGATTAACCAAATTTGCTCATTTCTTTTCCATTACCAACACTTTTTCTGCAGCCCAAGTTGCAGATTTGTTCTTTCGAGAAGTGTTTAGGCTGCATGGGTTGCCAAAGAATATTGTAAGTGATAGGGACAACAAGTTCCTAAGTACCTTTTGGCAGGAAGTTTTCAGATTGAGTGGTACTGTGCTCACTCCAAGCATGAGTTATCACCCCCAAACTGATGGGCAAACAGAAGTGGTGAACAAGTGGTTGGAAGGCTACTTGAGAAATTATGTGTCAGAACAACAGAAAGCTTGGGTCAAGTGGCTGCATATAGGCGAGTACTGTTACAACTCTACTTTCCACATGTCGATTAAGATGTCTCCTTTCTTGGCACTTTATGGATATGAAGCACCCAGTTTTGCAGATTTGGTGTTTGGTGACAGCAAAGCACCTTTAGCCAAGGATTTGTTGCAGCATAGTCAAGACATAATGAGATCCTTGAAGGATAATTTGCAAATTGCACAAAATCAGCAGAAGTTGTATGCTGATCAGAGACGTGTTGAGCATTCGTTTGAGGTTGGGGATATGGTCTATCTTCATTTACAACCTTATAGACAGTCTACTCTCAAGAAGAGTGGAGCTGAGAAGCTCAAACCTCGCTTCTATGGGCCATTCAGGGTCATCAGAAAGTTGGGGCAGTAGCTTATGAATTAGAGCTACCCACAGATAGCAGAGTGCATAATGTTTTCCACGTGTCTCGCCTCAAGAAGGCACTTGGACACAATGTGGTTGCTTCTTCACAATTGCCACCGTTGGATGAAGAAGGACAGTTGGTTCTAGTTCCCGAGGAGATACTTGATGTTAGAGAACGTTCCTTGAGGAATAGAACTATCAGAGAATGTTTGGTAAAGTGGAAGAACCTGCCTATGGAGGATGCCACTTGGGAAAGTGATGAGATATTGCAGCATCCTAGTTTGCGATTGCTTGAGGACAAGCAATCTTGGGGAGGGTGGACTGTAATGTTCCCTTCTCAAACCTGATCGTTCATGTGACCGTTGGCCTTTTTTCTGGAAACCCGAAGGCTAGTCAGAAGGTAAAATTAGGGTTTCCTATTTTTGAGGAGATCTTTGCTCAGAGAAGGTGGATTCAATGGCGGATTCCTTCTGGGTTTTCAGAGGGCTTCGCAGTGGTATGTTCATCTCGGCATTCAGAGCACTTTTTGGAATTTACTATTTTTAGTAAATTCTATTTTTGGCAGCTTTCCAGATGAGTTCAGCTCGGTTGACTTCCTGCTTCAGTTTGGTCAGATGTTTGGCTCAGTATTGGCTTCAGGGCACCTCCGGAGGGATAAGCTAAGTCATTTAATTAAAAAAGTCACGTTTAAATATTATATTTTAACGTTGACCATGGGCCTAGATTAATGACTTAAAGATGTTTTTAAAAAGGGGTCTTTGAGGGTGGCGCCCTCATTAAAAGAATATTTTAATTATTGCAAAGTCAAAGCAAGGATATGAAGGGCGAAATTATCAAAGCATGATATTTATTTAAAATATCAAATCTTAAGCCATAAAGGAGAAGTACGCCATCTTGAGGAGATTAGGGTTTCTGACCTAAAAGTGGATTTTAGGGTTTTGAGAAGTCAACTGAAGATTTATAAAAAGGAGTCTTGAGCATCATTTGGGGGATCTTTGGACAAATATACTGTTATGCTGCCGGATTAGCTCTGGAACTGCTTCGAGGAATGAAGGCCTCCTAGCTTGGGCATCTCTTCTCGTTTGTAAGACAACGACTAGTGATGATTATTAGTCTAGTTTGTGAGTACTTTGGAGTTCGTGCATTGTAATCAGCATTCATCCATTTAGGATCAGATTTGGCATATTAGAGATTTCTATTTTCAGCATTTTAGCTTTAGCAGATTTGTTGTTTTCATTCATAAATCAAAAAAGACAAAACAAATCATTGTGGGTATTGGTTATTTCTCTTCATCTAGTCTAGGCGCCCTTGTGTGCTAAATTGTAGAATTTTCATTGAAGAATATGATTTTATAAAGTGAATCGCCCTTTTCAGCTGGGGCCGTACTTTTCATTATCTTGGGATTTGTGCACTAAAAGTCAGTTGCATTCTAAGTCTATTTTTTGGTCTTGGATTGAGCGCCATCCTTCCATTAATCATTTGCAATTGTTATCAAGCCTTTTGAATGAGAAGAGAGGGAGTTTCAAGCATTTTCTAGAATTGCTATGCTGCTGGTTATAGGTTAAAGTTGCAGGTCTGACAGGACAGTTAAAAGAAATCTGCAATTTCTTATTGGACTGCTGGTGATAAGTCTTAAAAGAGCATTGTGAAGACTTCAGAGAAGTTTGACCAAGTCTGGCGAATGAGGTTGGATCTATTCATTGTCATTTCAATTGATGCTTTACATTCAGTAACTCAATTCACGAATATTGTACAATTCTTTCTATATGCTGATTTGTATTGTAAGCAAGATTTCGTTTTAAGATTGTAAGCTGGCAGTAGTACTGACAGCCGTTTAAGTTCTTGTTTATCAGTTGTAATAGTCTTCCTCTTTCAGCAGTTGTTATTGTTTTAATTGACCTCCGCCCTATGGTCGCTACTATCCCATTCCGGGTTAGAAAGCACATTCTGGGTGTTGAGAGTTTTCAGCTTTCAGCATTTTCTTTCAAGCATTAAATTCTGTAATCACTCCGTCATATGGTCGCCCCTCACTCCGCATTGGATTGGGTAGCACATACTTGACGTTGAGTTCCTTTCCGTATTTAGATTAGAAGACCCTCTGACCAATGCTCGCCATCATCGGCGCCATTCTGGTTAGAGTTGCTTTCTCGCGCGTTTTGGTTTTCTCTAACCTTAACGGGTGCACTGCTTTGTAATCTGTTAACTGAAAAACGAAAAAATTTGGCTCGGATTATTTTTTTCCTTTTCTTGTATTCTGTTATTTAAGTGTTATTTCCTTGCTTTCTCAAAAACATTGTCTCCATTTTCATTATTATTGTGACTTTCTTGATGTTTTTATGCTTTATTAGTTTGGGATATAGTTTTTTCTTTGTTGATTTCATTTCTTCATTCCTTGTTCAAGTCCATTTCTATGTTGTAAGTGAATTTGTTTCTTTAGTTTAAAATATTTGTTTCTTTGGATCAGCGGATCCCTTTCCACTCCTGATAATACACTTTCCCCAAAGTTCATGATGCCTTTTTATATGTTTACCACATTTGGGATGCAAGTGTTGGATATGACCCAATGATTTTCACGGGTACCGTAGGAATACTCTCCATACAATGATTGTTCAATTATTTGTGAAGCCATAAAAATCTTTATTGAAAACATTTGGAGTAAGGTGATATCCATGTCCAAAATGTATCTCTCTAATGTCAACTGAACAGTGTGATATAAGCCTTTCATCCGGAATTTCATTACCTTGACTATGAAGCAGTTTT
>VDFB02242615.1:0-42480 GCA_007258455.2 Sequoia sempervirens | reverse complement strand
TTGGATGCATACTCTGATCTAACTTGAGAAACAATAAATTTTGAAGCTCCTAAACCTATAAGCTTCTTGATCCCATGTTTCAATGTCACATTTAATCCTAACAACAAGGCCTCATACTCTACTATATTTTTGTACATTCAAACTTAGAGTAAATAAGAACTTGAAAGTCTTAATATTAAATGAAACAAAAATCACTCCAAACCTTGATCCATCCTTTGAGCACGCACCATCAAATTGCATTAACCAAAATTCATTTCCATCAACATCCTCTTGCATTTTATTTAATACTTAATTTTTATTTTCTTATAAAGGTTGGAAAACTTCAACTCAGAAGTTTTCTAGGTCAATATGCAAAAAAAACACCTCCTCATTGGCTTCTATGTCCTCTACAATTGAAGATATCTTCTCTTTGTACAATTAGACATTATTTTCATTGATTGAGATGAAAGCATAAGATTAATCCATATGGATACTCCCACTAACCATAGCTGACCATATTCTTAAAAACAATATTCCATATTGAGGTGTAATGTCAACCACTATGACATTCATATTATATGTTTGTTTTGGATATGTTGCTAGTTTGAACTTGACATCTTTCATGATTCCAATTACTAAGACTTCTCTTGATTCTATTGAAAAATAATTTCCATATTATTTGTTTACTTATAGACCTAATTGGTTCATGACAATTGATGGTACCACATTAATTGATGCACTTGAATCTATCATACAATTTCTAACCAATTTTTCATTTACCATAAGGGTGACATAGAATGGGTTTACTTGGGATGAACATTTGGTTAAGGGATAACCCACGTAAACCTCTATAATTTCATGACTTATATCATCTTCAACCCTATTGAACCACATCTTACCCTTCTCATGTTGTTCATTTGCATCTTTCTCATTTAAAGGATTGGTTGGAACATTATTGATTAGGACTAGGGTTGTCTTTATGCTCAATAATTCTCATCATTTCAAATAAAGGGATTGAGAATTTGTTTGTGATAATGTTTGTGTCATACCTATTGCATTATTTTTTCATTGATTTTAACCTCTAGTTTGGTTATCATGAGAAAGTGATTGTGGTGTTAAACAGGTATTGTTGATGCAGCAGGTTCACTTGGTTTCCAAGTGCTTTTGAGAAAAAATACATAAATAGTGTATAAGGTGGTAGGAAGTGTTTTGTATTGGGTTTTACATTTCTTCATGGTTGAATATGTGCTTGTGTATTTTGGATATAATGATCAGTGATCTCTAAAAGTGTTATTTCCAGAGTTTCAGGTTTTGGATCATGCAGCAGGAGAAGATGTGCTTGACAATGTTTGGCTTGTGAAGATGGATTTCTAGGAGAAATGGAATTTCTCTATGTTTCTCCAAATTGAGTTTTCTTATCTTACATATTTGGGAACATACTAATATTGTATGTATCTACCTTCCCTTAGAGTGTTGAGTGTTAAGTCATTCCATAAGATGGTTCATGTGTTGTAGTTCGATGGTAGTGTAACTAGTTGCACAAGATGATAGAATTTTTAGTTTCAGGTGGTTGCACCAGTGTTTTTGAACAATTATTTGATATTGGAATATTTCAAGATGGTGTGTGATGTTGGTACGTGGTACCTTAGGATGTTTTAGACCCGGTGAAGTGTGAACTTGAGTGTTTGATAATGTTAGTGTTGATTTTTCCAACTTGGCATTCCTAGCGTTATTTATAGAGGTGATTCATTGTTTGTGGAAGATTGGTGTAGTTTTTTTGGTGTAGATTTAGGTCTTGATAACTCTTGGTGTGGTCCACCTTCACTTCTTTCCACCATGGAGGTTTTTGGTGTTGACCTATTTGGAGGTTGCACATTTGAGGTGCATACATTTTATTGAGGTCAATCTGGAGAAGGTTTTTGAGATCACAAAGGATATATAAGCAAGGTTAATTGTTGGATAAGTGAATAATGGAGTGAGATGTGAAGTATGATGTGAATGTGAGAGTGTTGAGATTTGATTGCGTGCTTGAATTCCTAGTCTACAAAAAATTGTGAATAGAAGGTTGCTACATTTCAGTGTACCTAAAGTTGATAGAGGTAGTGAGCCAAAGGTTGTGGATGGTTGTGGTGGATTCTTCTATTTTTTTGAGGTAGTGAACCTCCTTTTAATGGTTTCTTCTATTCTCCTTCTATTCTAGATAGCGAGTCCTCTAGGTAGTGAGCCTTTCTTTTCTTTTGGGCAATGAGCCTATTATTATCAATTTTGGTTTCCATATATATGTGAGTTAATCCTCATCATGGTTTTTCCCTAATTAGGTTTTTCCATATAAAATTCAGTGTTCTATGGTGTAATGTATTCATGTTTTATTTTTTTACATTCATGTTGATGCTTGATAAAAGTTTGAAGGTTAATGAGGGTTTGAAGAGTTTAATGCACAACTAATTCACCCCCCCTCTCAATTGTCTTGTATGTATAACAATTGATATCAAAGTAGAGGTTCCTTGGAAGAGCTTAAATGCTTGAGGTAAATCTGGATGGTGCATGGGAAGACTGGCAAAGTGCCTATGTTTGATGGAAAAAATTATACTTTCTATAAAGCCAGGATGGAAGCCTTTTCTTGTCTCATTAGGGTTTGGTGTCTGGAAGTTAGTTGAAAATGGATATACTATGCTTACTACTCCTTTGGCAAGTGATGATGAGATCAAGGATTATGATAATAATGGAAAAGCAAGGAATGCAATTTTGATAGGACTTTCTAATTCAAAACTTGTGAAGGTGATAAGCTACAAAACTACTAAAAAGGTCTAGGTAAAGTTGCAAAGCATTTATGAAGGAGATGATAAAGTCAAACAAGCAAAGATGCGGGATTTCAAAGCCAAATTTGAAACCCTAAGGATGTCAAAAGATGAAGATATTGCGGCCTACATGCTCAAGGTGGATGAAATTATCAATACCATCAATGGTCTTGGTGGAAAACTAGAGGAAAGTAAAGTTGTGAAAAAGGTATTGAGAACTCTTCCTAAATCTTATAGTGCTAAAGTTTTTTCTATTGAGGAAGCTAAAAAATTTGATCAATATACTAGAGATCAAATGTTTGGTGCTTTATCTAATTTTTAATTAAGAGAGATTGACAAAGATTCTACAAGGAAAGAAACTGCTTTTAAAGTTAGCAAGAAAGAAAAGAATGATGAATCAGATCCAAATGATCTTGATGAGGTGGAAGCAAAAAAATTTAGGAGATTAAAAAAGGGAACTGGAAAACACATAAGTAAGTTACCCTTTAAGTGTTTCAATTGTGGAAATATAGGTCATTATGCTTCTAAATGTCCAATCAAAGTTTCAAATGACAAACATAAAGATCATAAAGTTAAATCCTTCAAGAAGAGTTATTATGTTAAAGAAGACAATGGTATATCTAATGATGAGGAATCAAACTATCTAGATGATGGAAGTGATGAATTCTCGTTCATGGATTTGAATGTTGGAACTAATTCTACTGAATTTGAAAGATGTGTGAAGTAAATTGCTCTAGAAATAGGTCACAATATTGAAGGAACTATATTCGTTGCCTTTCATGCAAGAGAGGAGAGAAACTATTGGACAATTGATAATGGATGCTCAAACCATATGATAGGTGGTAAGAGTAATTTTTTTAAACTTAACAAGTATGATGGTGGTTTTGTTAAGTTTTGTGATGATACATCTACTAAGATATGTGGAAAAGGTCCAATTAGTTTTGATGGAAAGCATAAGAAAAATGATGTTATTTATGTAAAGGGTCTCTAGCATAATCTTCTCATTGTAGGAAAAATGTGTAGTAGAGGATACAATCTAGTGTTTCAAGATGATGGTTGTGAAATTAGAAAAGGAAGCTTTGTAACTTTGGTTGTTGCAAGAACAAGGATAAAAGGAAATGTTTATCAGCTCAAAGGTAGTGGTGTTAAGTGATTTATGTCATAAATTAATGAAAGATGGATATGGTATAGAAGAATGTGTCACATCAATTTTGATAGCCTAGTGAAGATCAAATATACTCAAGTTGTGAAAGATCTACCAAGAATTACAAAGTCTATCAATACAATTTGCAAAGAGTGTTAGTTTGGAAAGCAAACAAGGAAAAGGTTTAAAACTAAAGTATATTCTATTGCAAGGCCTTTAGAGTTGGTGCATATAGACGTATGTGGACCTACTGGAACAATAATCTCTCGAGGTGACAGGTATTTTATGTTGTTGATAGATGATTACTCTAGAATGACTTGGGTAACCTTTCTCAAAGAAAAATTAGAAGCTCTAGATAAGTTTAAAGCATTTAAATATATGGTTGAGAATGAAATGGATTTAAAAATCAAGTGTTTAAGGTCTGACAGAGGTGGTGAGTTCACTTCTAATGAGTAATATTTTTTGTGAATATCATGTGATAAAGAGGCATTTATCAGCTCCTAGGACTCCACAATATAATGGAGTTGTGGAAAGGAAGAACAAGAAAAAACAAGAGGCTTAAAGAACCATGATGAAGGAATCAAATCTACCGGATTTCTATTGGAGAGAATCTATTCATACCATAGTGTACATTCTTAACAGAGGACAAGCAAGAGTAAATAGTTCAAAGACTCCCTATGAGCTATGGTATGGAAAACCTCCTAAGTTGTGAAATATTTTAGAGTGTTTGGAAGTAAATGTTATATCATGAGGGATGAAGAAAACTTAGAAAATTTTGATGCAAGATCAAATGAAGGAATCTTCCCTAGATATTCTACAAAGAGCAAAGCATGCAGATGCTATAACAAAAGACTAAATAAGATAGTTGAAAGTGCAAGTGTCAAAGTGGATGAAGAATCACTTCAGATTTTAGTGTTGATAGAAGGATATGAATCTAATGAACCCCCTTTTAGAGAAGAAGAAAAAGAAGAAGAGAAAGAGAAAGAGATGGTAGAGGAAAAAGAAGAAGCTCTTGAAAAGAATCTTAAGACTCCTAAGTATGTGTAGAAGAATCATTCTAAGGTTCAAATCATTGGAGACAAAAGCAAAGGTGTGTTGATAAGAAGAAAAGTTGCTATGATAGAGGAACAAGTAAACTTTTGTTTACTTTTTGAGATAGAACCTAAAATAGTTACTAAAGCATGCAAGGATGAAAATTGGATCAAAGCTATGGAAGAAGAGCTCAGGCAGATTGAGAAGAATCAAACATGGGAACTAGTCCCAACACCAGCAAACAATAATTTGATAGGAACTAAATGGTTTTTCAAGAACAAGTTGAATGAGAATGGAGAAGTTATTAGAAACAAGGCTAGGCTTGTGTGTAAGGGATACTCACAAGTGGAAGGAATATATTTTGAAGAGACTTTTGCTCCAGTAGCAATAATGGAAGCCATTGGGATGTTTTTGGATTTTTTATCACATAAAGACTTCAAGGTATATCATATGGATGTAAAGTATACATTTGTGAATGGTGAGTTAGAAGAAGAGGTATAGATTAAACAACCAAAAGGTTTTTAGGTGTTAGAAGATCCTAACATGGTCTGCAAGTTGAAGAAGGTGTTGTATGAGCTCAAATAGGCTCCTAGAGTTTGGTATGCAAGATTGGACAAGTAATTATTGCATCAGAGATTCAAAAAGGGTACTGTAGATAGCAATCTTTACTTCAAGGTTGAGAGAGATCAAAGCCCAATTGTGGTTATGTATGTTGATGACATAATCTTTGGAAGAAATAAAGCAATGTGTAAAAGGTTTACAAAGGAGATGCAAAATGAGTTTGAGATGTCAATGTTTGGGGTGATGAATTTCTTCCTTGGGCTACAAATTAGTCAATCAAAAAAAGGTATATTCATTTCACAATCAAAGTATGTTAAGGAAATGTTGAAGAAGTTTGGAATGGAGGAGTCTAAACCAATGTACAATCCCATGGTTATTGGTTGTAAATTGAGCAAAAATGATGAATCTCCTAAGATAGATCAAACCAAGTATAGATAAATGATATGTGGACTATTATATCTAATTGCAACTAGACCTAATATTATGCATGTAGTATGTCTTGTGGAAAAATTTTAAGAAGATTCCAAAGAATCACATGTGGAAACAATTAAAAGGTTATTTGGATACATGAAGAGCACTATGGACTATGGTTTATGATATTCTAAGGATATTGACTTCTCTTTGAATGCTTATATGATGCAATTTGGGCAAGTTGTACAGATGACAGAAGAAGCACAAGTGGAGGTGCTTTCTTTCTTGGAAATAGATTGGTTTCTTAGTTAAGTAAAAAGCAAAATCCAGTATCATTATCTACTATAGAGGTAGGGTATATTGTTGCAACATCTTGCTACACACAAGCATTATGGATGAAGCAGACATTGAAATATATTAGAGTATCATATGATGAACCTATTTCTATATTGTGTGATAATACAAGTGCTATCAAAATTTTAAAAAAATTGATAATGCATTCAAGAACAAAGCATATCTCTATCTAGTATCACTTTTTAAGAGAGAAAGTTGTTGAGAATGAAGTGAAGTTGGAGTATGTGCCTACAAACGATAAAGTACCAGACATTTTCACAAAGGCTCTTCCAAAAGATACATTTGAGTATCGTAGAAAAAAATTGAGGATTATTGCCCCTCCTTTCAATTAGATGCATAAGATGGTGCATCTATCTAGGAGAGAAATTCAAGATATATTCTTGGTCCTAGACTGATGAAGGTTACCTCTCAAGGGGAGTAGGTAGTGGTGTCTTTGGTTGGTACAATCATGGAACATTAACAAAGGGGGGAGAAAGAAAACTAGAGAGAAAGAGAGAGAAGAGATAATTTTGCAGGTGTTTCCTAAAGTGAAGTTTACATGTTTTTCCCTTTTCCATTGATGTCAAAGGGGCACAGAGAGTGATGTAAAAAACATAGTAAGTGGGAGATATGCTTAAGGGTGAGAGTTGCTTGAGTGTTGGAGATACAAAGTTTCTTTTGTTGTTAATGGTTTTTTAGAGCAAGTGTTGCCATCAAAGACAAAGGGGGAGATTGTTACACTATGTTATCATTGGTATTGTCATTGAAGTCAACCTCTAGTGTGGTTATTATGAGTAGTTGATTGTGGTGTTGAATAGGTTGTTGATGCAACAGGTTTACTTGGTTTCCAAGTGCTTTTTAGAAAATTTGTATAAAGAGTGTACAAGGTGACAAGGAAGTGTTCTATATTGGGTTATGTATTTATTCATGGTTTAATATGTGCTTGTGTGGTTTTGATATGATTATTAGTGATCTATGAATGTGTTATTTTCATAGTTTTATGTTTTGGATCGTGTGTTAGTAGAAGATGTGTTTGATAGTGTTTGGCTTGTGAAGATGGATATTTGGGAGAAATGGATTGCTCCACATTTATTCGCATTGAGGTTTCTTGTCTTGCAGATTTGGGAATGTGCTAATGAAGTTTGTATCTACCTTCCCTTGGAGTGTTGAGTGTTCAGTCATTTCGCAGGCTGGTTGCATAGGATGATAGAATGTTCAATTTTAGGTGGTTGCACCAGTGTTTTTGAATAGTTCGTTGATGTTGGAATATTCCAAGATATTGTGTAATGTTGGTACATGGTCCACAAGATGTTTTTGAAGATGGTGAAGTGTGAAATTGAGTGTTTTATAGTGTTAGTGTTGGGTTGGCCAACCTGGCGTGCTAGTGTTATTTGCAAAGGTGCTTCATTGTTTGTGAAAGCTTGGTGTAGCGTGTCAATGTAGATTTGGGTCTTGGTTAACCCTTGGTGTGGCTCACCTTCACTTATTTACACCATGGAGGTTTTTGGTGTCGGCCTATTTGGTCATTGCACGTTTGAGGTACATATGTTTCATTGAGGCTGACTTGGAGAAGGTTTTTGAGGTCATGGAGGATATATAAGCAAGTTAATTATTGGAGAAGTGAGTGATGGAATGAGATGTGAATTATGATGCAAATTTGAGAGTGTGTTGAGATTTGAGTGAGAGCTTGAACACTTAAGTCTACCAAAAGTAGTGAGCAGAAGGTGGCTACATTTCAATGTACCTAAAGTTGTTGGAGGCAGTGAGCCGAAGGTTGCGGATGGTTGTGGTAGATTCTTCTATTGCTATAAGGTAGTGAACCTCCTTGTAATAGTTTATTTTATTCTCTTTCTATTTCAGACAGTGAGTCCTCTAAGCAGTGAGCCCTTAGTAGTGAGCCCTTCTTTTCTTTGGGTAGTGAGCCTATTGTAATCAGTTTTGGTTTTCATATATATGTGAGTTAATCCTCACCAAGGTTTTTCCTTGATTAGGGTTTTCCATGTAAAATCTAGTGTTCTACGATGTAATGTGTTTGTTTTTCATTTGTTTACATCATGTTGATGCTTAATAAAGGTTTGAAGGTTAATGAGGATTTGAAGAGTTTAATGCACAACTGATTCACCCCCCCTCTTAGTTTTCATGTGTGTCTAACATACCCACAGGCACATACTTAGATATTTTTCAAGTAGGAGCATAATTTTGTGTAGGAACATTTACCTTTTCTAGTTCCTTTATAGGGATCTCTTATTGAGAAAACTTAGCCTTTACTTTTTCTTGCTCAACTTTTGTATTTTGACACTTAGTATTTACTATAGGTGACACAATTTTATTACCAAACTTATCAAACTAATCTTTATTATCTAGGAACTTACTCCTTTGAACACTCTTCTCTTCATTTTTCTTCTCCTTAGTGAAAATACCACTTGTACCATTCTAACCAAGGCTATTTACCCTATTTTTTAGATTTTAGTTACTCTTGACTTGAGTGATTATGATAGTTATTATAGATCTTATCTCTTGATCTGAAGGTCTTCTTAACTTGAACTCTAGATTAGCTAATTCAACATTATGTACATGGTCATCCTCTTCACTGTCTGAGAAAATTTTCTAAAGATATCTACATCTTAGGAATCTCCTATCATCTATGTCTATTTTTTTGCCACACTCTTCTAATGAAGAATAATCCTTTGAACTTGGATACATCCTTGTAGATAACATATTAATTTCATGATAAATATTATAATGACCAACATCATGGTTAGGATCATCATAATTATTGCAAGGGTTTTTGTGAACTTCAATAGACATGGCCACCATACACTACAAAGGAGAATGATGTAGCTAATAGGTAGTGTGCCAAAAACTCTCTTCTACAACATCAACATCAAATTTTTGTAAGTGGGTTTGGGGTCTCCTTATTTGTATAGCCCTTATAAATATTATTATGCATTGGTTTCCCATTATATTATGTGGTATTTAGGGTTGATCTCTTAACTTAGGTATTATGTTATGCCTATTATGGTAGGTCTTATCATAATGTGAACCTTTTTCATTCTTTTCCACTTTGGAACTCAACTCTTTTAATGCACTCATAACCTTTTTCAATTCATCTTCCAATAAAGAATCTTTGTTCTAACCTCCCTTGTCTCTAGTTGTGAGTTTTACTTCACTCCTTTTGTTCAATTTACCATATTCTCTTTGATTGCTTTCAATATTTGTAGTTATTTTATATGCATCTCCTAAGGTATTTGGATATCTATCCTTGAGTAAGTAGCCCATTTTAACATCATGTGCATTGCAATACAATACAAAACATGTTGGTTTATTAGGCCTAAGGTAAGTAAGGACTTAATTCATGGCCCTAAAAAATCTTGTATTGAATTCTAACACAAATTCATTTGACCCATTAGTAATATTTGTAAACTCATTTATAATAAACCTTGGGTCAGTCTTGTCTCCACATTATTCCTTGAAAATTATTTTGAGTTCATCCCATGAATTTATGTTGGCATTAAGTAATCCTCTATACCAGTCTCGTGCTTCATCCATTAGAGATTGCACAAAAAAAATTATTAGTACATCTTCATCTTAAGTCTCAAAGCCATTTGTGATATTTATAAATGTTTTCATATGATCTTCACTAGAAGGGAATTATTTCCAGAGAACTTAGGCAGTTCAGTTCTAATCTCACTAGGAATAAAGTCGGGATAACTTGGTATGCCAAAAAAATCTAACTACCTACTCTTTTCTAAGTTTATTAGTATTCTATGCTAAATATTCCCTAAAACTACACCACCAACACCAACACCAAGCTAGGAAACATGTTACTTCCCAACATTTTGTACTCTCATGTTTAGAATAGGACCTCCACTATTTATTATTGTGCCTAGTTACAAAGGAACACCTCTTATGTTTAAATTCTAAGTATTGTGTGGCACCCCTCCTTGATTTCTTGCATTATAATTCCTTACATTTGTCAATGCATCAATTATTCTTCTTAGATCATCTACAATCCCTTGTGCTTCAATTCTTTGAAGCTTTTCCTTGAGTTCATTGACCTCTCTCATGAGATCTTGCTCACCTAAACTTTCAACCTCCTTACTCTTTTCTATCCAAATTTTGGTCACTACAAGTAAGTCATCATCATCTTGCATTTCCATCCTAAATTTTGGGATCCTTAAATCATCAACATCAAAAGTATTGCTTGTAGCAGGATCCTTATACTAAAATTTTCCATTATTTCTCCTTGATGAAGATTGACCAAGACCAATAGGAAAATTACTTTTAGGGTTGGTTATTTGGTGATCATTTTGAGCAAGGTATCATTCTATTAGCTACATCATTCTATTTAGGTCTCTTCCAAGTGTTAGAGTTATCATGCATTAGCTAATAATTAATTAATCTTTAATTGATTATTAGCCTAAATTATTCTCATGCACTTAAGCTAAACTTAGGAGTTCTTTATTCAGTTAACTGAAGTAAGCTATTATTAGATCATTATGACTCATCTCATGTGATGTTGACACTTGTCATGATCTAATCCCTTTCTCATTTAGGGTTTTTTTCTCTTATAAGCACTCAACCTTCATTGTGATTATATCTTGAGATTTCATATTTTCTTGAGAGTCTCTTACTTCTGTAGCTTTTTCTTGTTAAGGAATATTGCATATATTGTTTGCGCATCTCTTGCGTGGAAGGTGTTATTTGTTTGTTGATTGATCTTGTGGCTCATGGTTTTGTGCTTATTTCACAATTTTTACATGGCATCATAGTGTGGACTCAGTGAACCCCTTCTCAATTTATGAGGTTTTTTTCTTTAACAAGGGTTGCAGGCTTCAGATCTGAATCCCCTTTTAAAAAAAAAAAAAATTGGAGGTCAACAACTTTAGGCGCATTTTGGATAAAAATAACTTCACCATTGAATTCAGAGCCACCGAGAGAATCAAATTTGGCTTTTGTTTCGCCTAATTTGGGTTCCTGATGTCAGATCTACGAGGGTCTAAAGTGGTTGTTTTTTCTCCAGATCCGGAGGGTAGCTACATTTTTTATGCATTTTCAGCCCAAATGGACATTACCATCATGCTCAAAAGGCCCAAAAACCTTAAGATCGCCTGTCAAAGTGTCAAACTCCGTGTTGGGAGTTTCTAAGGCAATTTTTTTTGCCAAGGAAGTTGTATGGCCTCCCCAACGCGTGGTTTGAGGTAAAAATTAAAAATATATATATTTCAACATTTTTTTTTTCCCTGCAAAATTAAAAATAAAATCAAAAAAATTATTAAAGCCCCTTTGTTTTGGACAAGTGAGATTTTTTATTTTAAAAGTTTTGTATTATTTTTTTTTTTAAGTTGCAGGTACCTTGAGGGTACTTGTTGATGTATGGTGGCAAGCCCTCAGGCCCTACCTCCCTACGGCAATGGTACTGCAGGGGTACCACCCCTACCACCTATAGGTGGCTACCTCTATGGCCCTGCACCAAGGGCAACCTCGCCTCTTAAAAAATTAAAAAAAAATTTAAATATTTTTCTTATTAAAAAAATATAATTTTTTATATATTTTTATTCAAAATAGTTTATTTTTTTATTGTTTTTTAACTTAAAACAAAAAAAAAAGTTTTTTTTGCAATTTATTTTTTGCAAAACAAAAATCCACATGCAGCCTATTGGAGGAATCTTTTTATCACACTACTAAATTTGGTGGCCCTCTACATTTTGCGGAGTTCTTTGAAAAATTTGGCAAAGATGTTTTTTTTGCCTTACTCAGCCCCTCTCCATTGGGCTTTTCAATTTTGCACCTCCACTTCCAGAGGCCATATCTCAGCCATACGGTGGTCTTTTCCAATGCAATTTTTTTTGAAACGAGGTAGAATTTCTAGCTCTTTGCAGTGATGCTAGTATTTTCCAATTTTGACTTATGGTTTTTTCCAAAATTTAGTTTTCTTAGTGTTGTTTCTACTCAATTCTCATTTTGGAGACTTTGACAGGTCATATCTTCTGCATCCAGACTCCTTTTTTGGGTGTCATTTTTTTGAAAGTGCATGTTTTTTCATGTACTTCACCATGGTGCTACTAGTTTCCTCTTTTTTTGCCAGAGAATTGTATTTTGAGCATGTAATCATTTTTTGGACATTATGGGCAGCCATTGTATGAATTTTCATTATGTAAACACACTGAAATAAAGTGTCTCTATATTTCACATGATTATTGGGATCTTGCACATCACTTTGTGCCTTATTATTCTCGTACTATGCTATAAAGTGCCATGGGGGGGTTTGATGTTTTGCCTTTGTTTGTCATAATACCTTTGTCAAGTGAGTGTCCCTTCCATGAAAATAGCCTCATGTGTGTGTTCCTTTTGTTTGCAAACCCTTTACATGTGTTGGTACTTTCATTTTTTCACATTCAGATGTTCCTAATTCTTCTTCATCCACTTTCTTTCTGGCATTCAATTTCAGTGTACCTATCACGCCTCTCCCTTTTTTAGCATTATAGGGGGTTTCTAGTGTTGGTGTTATTGCTTCCTTGGTTTCATGTTGGAGTGAGATATGTATACAATATTTATTCCTGTGTATTAGGTGGATGCAGTGGCTGGTTACCCATGCATTTCAATAAGATGGAGCATTTACCATGTGGACACTCTTGGATTTCTATTTTCGGAGGCAACCTTCCTTTTTCACATGATCAGTTCTTCAAACTTTTGGTACCTTTTCCATCTATATCTTCGAGTTCCAAGTGTTTTCCTTTTTTTTCCATCTAATTCGAGTAGGATCATTGCGGGCACTCATATAGATTCTTGTCTTCTTGATCCTAATCATCATTTGTTTCAATGGAGGTTCTTGTTTTGGCATTACAATAGTCACTCTTTAATAGTGTTTGCAACTTCTTCATGCTTAAGTGGTGTTCTCTTGTTCATCCTTTGTTCTTATCTTTTGGGACAACATTGTCTTGTTTGGACGCTTCTTCAGTCCTTCACTTGGCTTTCATCTCTTTTTGGAGTGGAGTTTTTCCCATGAGGTTTTCTATATTTCTCTATATTATAGATATCTACTATTTGTACATGGGTACCTTATTTGGCCTTGTTTTCCAGGACCCATCATGCATTCTTTTTAGGGTTTTTAGCTACTCCCTAAGTTCATCTTAAGGGGGGTGTTAGAGTTATCATGCATTAGCTAATAATTAATTAATCTTTAATTGATTATTAGTTTAAATTATTCTCATGCACTTAAGCTAAACTTAGGATTTATTTATTCAGTTAACTGAAGTGAGCTATTATTAGATCATTATGTATCATCTCATGTGATGTTGACACTTTTCATGACCTAATCCCTTTCTCATTTAGAGTTTTTCTCTTATAATCACTTAAGCCTCATTGTGATTATATCTTGAGCTTTTGTATCTTCTTGAGTCTCTTACTTCTGTAGCTTTTTCTTGTTAAGGAATATTGCATATATTGTTTGCAGATCTCTTGCATGGAAGGTGTATTTGTTTGTTGTTTGATCCTGTGGCTCATGGTTTTGTGCTTATTTCACAATTCTAACACCAAGGATTAACATTTTCAGGGTTATTCTCCCTTTCTACATTTACTTTATTTTGTATATTTGTCCATTCTAAAATGGAGAGATTTATCTTTTTCAACAATATTATTATGGCATCTTCCATTCTCAAAGTGTTCAAAAACATCAACAGTTGGAGAAGACCTACCTGAAGTTTTTGATTTCCAAATTTATCTTTCCTTCTAAAGTCCTTTGTCCAACTACTTGCCAAGTTCACCTTGGAACTGTGATCTACTATTTATCTTTGTATTGTGATTTTCAAATTAGTCCTCTTACCGATTTGATATTTTTAGATTTTTCGCCCATAAAGGGAATAAGGACTAAAGACCACCTAAACTTGAAACTCAACCTAACAAATGATTTATCAACTCTTCCCAATGACTACAATATTGGTGTAGGTTTTTATTTTCCTAGTGGGTTAATTTATTTTCCCTCGGTCCTAGGTTTTTCCTACACTTAATTAAGCTTGCTTAGGATAACAAAGTGAGTTTATTTCTAGGAGGTAAGTGTGGTGTCCCCTTCCTTAAAGGGTGGAACACTTTCCAATTTTTGTGGTTGATTCCTAGTGGTTGGATTTTCCACCTGAATCCTCTCTTAAGTTCTATATAAACTCACTAACTAGCTTGTATTTGCATTCATTCATGCATCCATTCATGTATTGATTCAACTTGGAAGATCTTAATGCAATATTATCACATCGACATTGCATAATCTCTTGAAAACCTGGTTTGCATTCTTATGTTTTTTCAGTTTATGTAACTTTGATTTTCTCTTAAAAAGTTCCTTGGGTTATTCAATCTATTTCATATTTCTAACATGGTATTAGAGCTTTTGTTTTGAGAAATCTAAGTTCATAGATCCTAATTGAGAGATTGAGTTTCTTGTAAAGATCATATAAATTCTTGTATGCTCTTCTCTTGTGTTTTAAATGATCTGGAGAATCAAAAAGGATTTACAAATATCTAATCACCTCTTCATATTGCATATGTGTTTTGTGAGATCTGGTTGATTGCAACATTTTTGGTTATGTTGGCAGCTTTTTTTATTATTCCAATTGTTAAATAGGCATAGGACAACTAAGAGGGGGGGTGAATCAGTTGTCACACAAATTTATCCTTAAAAATTTATCACTTATCAAATCTTCAACCACACTATTTTGTTATTAAATATAAGCATGAAACATAAATAATAGAAAGTAAATCAACACAATGAACACCAGATTTTTACGTGGAAAACCCAATAAGGGAAAAACCACGGTGAGGGTTAACTCACAATATAAAGATTATAAACTGAATACAAAGGCTCACTACCAAGGGCTCACTACCCAAAATAGGACTCGTCCAAATACAAAGGCTCGCTGCCTACAAAGGACTCACTATCCAATAGAGAGGCTCATTGCCTATAGATACAAAAGAGAACAAAAGATTCACCACTGCAATTAAAGCATATTCATAGGATTACAGAAACCTTCAGTTCATTGCCTTCAACAAACTGAAAAACTGCTATCACAACTCACTCACACACACTTCTGCTCTTATGATTTGTGGCATGCTTCCATCACTTTGCATCTCACTGTCATGCATCTCTTCATAATTTGACTTGCTTTTATACTATTCTCAACCTTAGAAACATTTACCAAGGTCAACCATAATACATTGTTTCATAAATTCAAATTAGGTCGGAAAATCTAAATTCCCATGGTGGAAAGGAATAAGAGTGAACCAATAAAACTTATAACCAAGACCATAAATAATATTCTTGAATCTTCTACACACTTTCTTAATCAAATTTTATTCATCGAATAAAGTGTAAACACTAAGTCGGCCAAACCTAATGAAAACACAACTACTCATTGATGTACACGCTTCCCAACTAGAAGATGACATGTGGATGCCACAACACACTTCCTTAAGCACAAGAATACATTTCAAAACCTTCCAAATACATCTGTAACAAGAACAACAAGCTTCAATCACTGAATTTCTTTCATTAGACAATTCGGACTATGTAGACACACACAAAAATACTGAAACATGATTCTGGATTTCCAAACTTCAAACCTCTTCGCCAGAGCATAGGAAAGACCTTCACAAAGCATATTCCAGATCCACAAGATCTGAAATGAAACAGAGAAAACATAAAGAGCAACAATATTTCTCCTAGTCCACAAAATACTGACTCTTCTGGTAGAACACACATATCGGTGGACACAACTTTCACATACCATCTCACCAAAGGTTGAAATTCAGCATATATCACTACTAAATTACCTTTATCAAACCTTCAGGTCTACACAAGCATAGGATCAACATAGGAGAAATGCGAAGCACATACCAAAGCACAATCTAAATACATTCCTTCTTCTAACTTATTTTTTATATTAATTTTCTCAAAAGCACTTGGAAGCTCATCAACACAACACAGCACATCTGCAGCTATATAAGATAGTTCCATGTACTCACATCTCAAGAGCATCTCAATCATACATGTACAATCTGCAACATTATGGATTGTTTTGACATCAATGACAACACCACCAAACTAGCTCATACTTGCAACACCAATGCATCCAGAAGGCTCGAGAAAGTCATATTTGGTTTTTGTTTCATCCAAATTGGAGATCATTTGACATAGTTACAAATGGGAGTTTCAAGCTCAAATTTGGAAAACAGATTTTTATTGGAGCCATTTTCATTTTTGCTTCAAAAATCCAACTTTCACTCATTGATATTTCAAGTTGAAGTTGTCTTGTGCTAATTTCTTCAACAAGCCATAACTTTTAGGCCGATGCTCTGATTTTCAGAAATGAATAGGCATTAGAAAGGTATTGAAGAGAACTACATAGCCATAAGGCTAATTTTTCTAATTTTTTTCTCAAGTTTATTTTATATTATAATTTGTAATTTTGGATATTTTGAGTCTATTGAGCATTATATCTTGGAAAAGAATTTGTAAACGCACTGAATTATAAAGTGCCAACCTTGTAATATTTGGGGGGAGGTGATATTTGATACTAGTTTAAAGGGTGGTAGTGTATTGTTGTTCTCTTTTGGTGTTCCTTTGTAATCATTTGAGGATTGTATCATGGTTTTTTCTACTCATCCTTCATTGGTAATCCTGGATAAGGCTAATTATGAGTCTTGGAAAGAAGAAATTCTAACCCATCTTAGATGGCTAAAACTTTTTCCTTACCTTTATGGGCTCATTCTTGAACCAAAAACACTTAGAAGAAAACTGGTATGGGGAAATAAAATTGATCATGTACTAGGAATGATTGGTTCTTATGTTGATACTTACATTATGTTGGTTATAGTGGACATTGAATGTCCTCGCACACTTTGGACCAAAATTTGGGAGATGTTTGGAGATCCTCATGTTTCTCCATTCCTAGATGATCCTACTACAAATTGCCTCATCCAACTTGATGATGCAAATAATATACCTTTTGATGATGATACTTTAGAGGAGATTAAGTATTATGCACATCTTAAACATTTAGATGGCATTAAGACTTCTCTTGCTTCTCATCCTCAAGTTGAGATCACATAGACATCACCTGATGTAGCTTTAGATTCTAGAGATGCTTCTTCAAGAGCCTCTAGTGATTCATTGCAACAAGATCAATTATATCTTCTGGATTCAATCCATTGGGATCGAATTCTATCAGACATATCTTGTTTGTTTGTAGATTCCCTCATCTCATATCTAGATGACACTATTGAGGACATACATCTTCTCTTTGAGGACTAATGTCACATGAAATTACACCTTGTTAAACACAAATTTTAGCATTCCAATGACACAATGTAAATAACCTCAAGGTGTGGGACCTTTGCACGTATGAGGTTGAATCTTCGAAGAAGGTCGACTTCCTTTTTCAATCCTAGTGCAATGTGTTGGTCCAACCCAACACATTAAAACCTAGCACTATCCTACTCTAACAGCTCATAGGGGAAAAGGGGAGAAGGAATGCATGAAAGGGAAATGGATGTGGTACACCGAGATAGAAGGTTGTTTCTTCCTGGCCAAGATTGCACAGTATATCAAAGAAGGGGACCAAAGGACTCACACAACTCTCTATTTGGTCAATTTTAGAGGTAAACATGGAGGTTAGGGTTTGACAGAGCACTGGAAGGAAGGAAATTTTCTCAACACAATAGTTTTAAACAATTTAACTTAAGCATGTATACATAAAAATGCAAACAAACACTTAGACATAAAGGTAATGAAAGACTACTCATACATAAAAGAGGAGAGAACCAACAACAATAATCAACTTCACTAATGTAAAGGCATAAGCCAATCTTTGCAATGGTAGAGTGTAAAATACAATGTCTACAAAAGAAAAACCCCAGAGGAGCCAAAGGAAGAACCCTTAAAAAATATACAAGTGTTGCTTTTATAGATCAAGCATAACTCAAATGAATACATTCAAATCCTAACCTAGCTAGGGTTAGTATTTAAAGAAATATCTACGCAAAGAAATATTTGCTCATGAAAATTGCACCAAGAGAGCCTTGAGACAATAAAACTATCATGCCATCCACCCTACTGTAAAGATTTTGCAAGAAAACTCAATCAAAATCCCCCACGAAATCAACGATTTGGGTATGGGATCCGTCAGAAGGGACAAATAGCAGCAATGAATGATCATGGGCACCCATGAAATTCACTTGGAGAATTCAAAAGAGAAATTAATGTCCTCCTTGAAGCCCAGCAACCAAGACTGGTCACTCAAAAGTTGAATTGAGCATTAAAAACATTACCTAGAAAAACACACCAAAATTTGTTGACGATTGGGCGATCAAGAGTCAAGCATTGGTTTTATAGCTTACCTCATGTTGGGAAGAAGGAAGGAAGAAAGCACGAAGAAGAAAGGAAACATCGGGGGTAAGAGGAAAATCTTACCTCAAAAAATCAAAGGTAAAGGGGAAGACTTACCCCCTATAGACACTTGAAATATCTCGATTGATATCATGCATTTGATTTTGATTAACTAACTTTGATTCTTCCTTGATCATTTCTTTACTAACCAATTAATTGAATAATCTTTATTTAATTAATTCATCAAAAATCCTCCTTTAATTAAATAAATCAACTTTATTTAATTAAATCCTAATGTGCTCTCTTTGATTAAATAAATCAACTTTATTTAATTAAATCCTAATGTTCTCTCTTTGATTAAATAAATCAACCTTATTTAATTAAATCCTAATGTTCTTCATTTAATTGAATAAATCATTTTATTTAATTAAAATCTCCCAACTATCCTCTCATTTGATTTAAATAAATCTAAATTTCTAAATCAAATGTCAAATCAAACTAATCTCATCTAAGTTAATTAATCATTAATTAACTTCTAATACTAATCCTCCATTCCTCTAGCTTTTGCAAGTTTCACATGTAAATCAATTTATTTGATTTATTAATTCCTCTATTTTCATTCAAATGTGGCATATTCTTGGAATATTCCACTTATTTGAATTCTCCCTCCCAAAGGACTTTTGTCCTCCAACTTGGCATTAAAGGCTCTTACATGTCCTCTCCTTGAGCCAACTTGGCATTAAAGGCACTTGCATCCCCTCATGTGCAAGTCACTTATTCAAATTCAAATTCCACCTACATGCATTAACTTGCACATTGTTCAAAATGTGCTCCACTCTCCTTCATTAGCATGTTGACAAGTGGCACAACGCCATTGGTCCTTTTTTAATCCCACATTCTCCCCATTCTTCATTCTCCAATCCTTCTCCATTATAAATAGAGGCCTTCTCTATTTGATTTGGCATCCACAATCCATGAAAGATCATTATACTCATTTTCATCCACATTTCATCCATGTTAGCATGAGAGTTCATCATTCATAGCAAGGTTATTGACATTTTGCACCAAGGATCAATCAATCATCATCAAGCTTATCAAGGGATTCGGAAAGGGCTTCTTTCCACATCAAATAAGCACAAATCCCCCTATGGGATGTTGGTTTGAGCATTATAATAGAGTTTCATTTGTGATTTATTTGCATAGTTTAAGATATTTTTCTTTCTTTCCATATTCATATGTTCAAAGAATTTCATAGGGGATGTTTGGTTTACACTTGTTTATTGACTAATGATCACTTGTTTGTTCATGTTTGAGAAAGTCTAAGCTAAGCATCCACACCCCCAAAGCTCAAAGCATTTGACACTTAGTTGAATTCAGAGAAAACCTTGGGGGAAAAGGCTTACCTCTAAAAATAGGAGGTAAAGGAGAAAGGGAAGATCAAAATCCATAGAAGTAAACTTTTGAAGGTCAGAGGGAAGCCTTACCTCTTACCTAAAGAAGCTAGGAGGTAAGATGCAAGAGTGAAGGGTGAAGACCAAAGGCCAATAGAAGAAGGGTGCAAGGATAGAAGAGGAAAGAGGAAAGCTCGACCCTCGAAGTCTGACAAACCAAGACTTAGACAAGTCATGAAACTTAATCGAGCTTCGGTGTTGGAGGTAAGGCCAAAGGCTTACCTTTAGAGATCAATAAAGGGTAAAGGGAAAGGTTGAAGGTTGAAGGATGAAAGACTTAGAGGAAAAAGGAAGGAAAAGAGGAGTGATGGAGAAGGCATGAAGGAAGTGAGTAAGAGATAGCCCGAAAACCCAATATTCTAAGACTTATCCAAATTTAGGAAACTTCGAGGAGAAAACATACAAGATGGCCCATGAGGGATCTCTTAAATTGGTTATCAATGATGGGACATCAAAGGGGGGCATGAAATGTCAACAAGGACCTCTCTTTTGTCCTTGCATCTATTGCTACTTTAGAGTTTAGTGTTGCTTCTTTGAAAGCTTCCAATGACTTCTTGCAGTAGGACATCCATTTTCTTCCTTATTCAGTTTTGTGGGATGATCTATTGACAAGAGTTTTAGACTTGTTTATGGAGACACACATTACATATTTGGGAGACATATTCATCTTATCTTCAATGAAGTTGATTCTTCTTTAGATGTTCTGAGGGAACACTTTGACCCTCTTGTTCATTCTCTACATGATCATTCATTATAGTTTGGCATGAGTGTCAATAATTTGGATCAACATTTAGAGGAGACATCTTTAGAGAAGATACTCGAGTCTTTGGATTATGCTCTAAATCAATCTCTAGGAGATTCTGATTTTTCATCTTCAGTAGTATGGCCTAGAATGCCTAATTTGATTGTGGTAACTTTCAACATCGACATGGGGATACTTGAGCCGACTTCAAAGGCTTCATACATCTTGCACTTTCTTCCCACTCTAGATAACTGAAAATATGTTATACTTCTGTGAATCCTTACATGCAAGGATACTCAATAATGAGTTCTTGCAAATCGATTCACAGCTCTCTATCCAAGAAGAGCAGAGATTGATATTGTGGCCCTCAGATTAACCCTGTTACCCCTGCAAATACAATCTCGGAACGAGAGATTCAAAGAGGAGAAACAAGAATGCCAAATTTCCATGAATCCTATTCTTGCAATGCAACAATGAAAACTAATCTAAATAGCTGTAAAATGTAATAAACCAAACTAATTTATTGAAATGAAACTTAATCTACATGCAATGTCATAAATGAATTATTTTACAAATTAATCTACTATGAAGATTAAGCTAAAATGTAATATTAAACTATATGCTCTAAAAATAAGATGCTTATATAATCAAACTAATGTAATCTCAAATGATAAAATTCAAATTTGTAGCATAAGTCCGATGTAAAAATTCGTGATCTTTTTGAAATGAGAATGAGAGGCTCATTTTATAGGCAAAAGTAGAATTGAAGGCAAAATTCGTGGCTAAGCAATGTGGGATAAATAGAAAAAATAGAAACAAATCTTGATTGAATTCTTTTTAGTTTATTTCCTTTAACTCCGATTTGTTTCCTTTTTTCATCAGATATTTTGAGAGGATAATATTTCATTTATTTTATTTTATTTAAGATGATAATATCTCTTTAATAAAATAAAATAAGATTATGTATTCTAGAAATGAATATTAATAAAATAAAATAAAAATTATTTTAATTAAAAACAACATTTAATTAAATAGCATCATTTTATTTAAGTAATATTAACTTCAATTAAATAACATTATTTTATTTATTAAAATGGATTTATTTCTTTTGATTAAATAAAATTAATGAAGCATTCAAACCTTAGGGAAAATTGAAACATTTGAAATAGTTATGAATTGATTAAGAAATTTGATTTGAAAATGTGACAATCATTGATTCAGAAAGTTGATGTTGACAAATTAAATAAATGGGGCCCAAAGTCTAGGTGACCATTTTAGGTTGCATACATTTGCCCCTCTTTGACTAATGTGAGGTCGACTCGGGATCACATGCAGTCAAAGAATGAAGTTGCAATGTGAGATCAATTTGGGATCACAAAACAACTCAGATGTGAGGTCGACTCGGGATCACATCTGGACAAACATAAACAAAAGGCCTTTGAACATGAGGTCGATTCGGGATCACATCCAAAGTGAGATAAGAATCTCAAGCAAGGTTTCCCCAAGAGAAGTAATTGATAAATTGATAAAGTTGAATCAAGGATTGAAGCTTGATAGGTACTGCCCCCTCGTGATCGAAATCAAAATGAGATAGAGGAGAAATAATAAATTGAAAAATTTGATCAATTCAAACAAAAGATAAGGTTCTTGATGTAAGATGAAAAATATAAGAATCACAGAACCTAGGTAGATCAGCAAGAAAATTACACCCTAAGGTTGAATTAGAAGAAAAGAAGTGGGGTGAAATCGAATGGAAGATAGAAGTTTGGAAGAAATGGAAAGAAATGGAAAGAAGGAAGAGAATATGCCTCAATAAAGAGGATGCATCAAAATCAATCAACTATTTAAGATGGGGAATTTCGATTGAGATCATGAAAGAAGATAAGGAAATGAAGAACGTGATCATAGTTGATGAAAAATCCACAAGAAAGATGAAGGAAACCCTCTCAAACCCATAATACAGCCTAAAAGTGCAAATTAACATGAAGTCTAAATAATGCAAGCTAGATGAAAATGCAAAGGTGTACTTGCAATAGGGTAACATAGGTTTTTGTGTGTTCATCATTCATTAGAGAATGTAAGAGAACTTATTTTCATCATTGGGCCAATCCCTATTGTGAAGGACGTTTAACCCCTTAGGAACTCGTCAGCTCTCATCATAGGCCTCTATGGTGATCTTCTTCTAGTGCTCCATCACTTGCTCCTCAATAGCCCAAAGTTTTAACAAAATGAAAAAGTGGCCAGATATTTAACCCAGCACCCCCATCAATCAACATGCGCCTGACATGGGTTTTATGAATCATGACTTCAATGTGAAGGGCAAGATTGTGTGGATGGCTTAGGGATTTGTCATCATCTTCAGAGAAAGAAAGGTAATGTGGGCTAGTAATGTGATTCACCATGCCTTGGAATTGGTCTATATCAATGTTGTTGGGGACATTTGCTGTGCGCAAAGCGTCCTCAAGGATCTGCTTATGTCTAGGGGACAACTCTAGAAGCTCTAAGATTGAGATATGTGCTGGAGTTTTCTGTAACTGATCTACAAGATTGTAGTTTGGTTTGAGAGCAGTGGCGGACTTTATAGTGACATTCTTGGATGCCACTTGCTTGGATTTGTTGGATGGACTTGAACTAGGCCCTCTGAGAATAATAGGGGCTTGACTCCTGGTAACAGCATTAAGGGCTTGGGAAGATAACCTAGAATGAGGACCTCTCAGCACCACAACAAGTTGGTTGTCAAAAATAGGGGGAGAGTCATAACCATGCGGGTCTTTACTCCTTATCATATTAACACTTGGCTCCACAACTTCAAGTATGTTTATCACATTTTCTGCCGTTGTATAGGTGTAGTTGATTGCAGCTTTTCCATTCTGTGATTTAGAGGTTTCCCTTGTCGTATCTAGGGCAAAGGTTCCCTTAAAAGCCCATGATCAAAGATTGGTACTTAGGCCATCAACTTGAAGCTTTCCACTTTCTATAAAAATCTTGACAATATGTTTTAATTTCCAACAATTTTCAACAAGCATGGTTCTGGCCATTATGAAATTTTACGTGAATGCCTTGTCATCCCACCAATGTGGCTTGTGGATCCTGAATGAAATTTTAGTGTGATCCCGGTATGTGCCAGTTGTTAGCAATGAGTTTGAGAATATCCCTATATACCCAACTTGGTAACTGTCGCCTCGGTTTTGGGCCTTTCGAGATTCGGTTTCTACTTTCTCTTTGCTGTGGAGGTGCATTAAGCTTCATTGCTTGCACAGCCTTAGTCAAATTAAGAACACTTTGATCTCTTGATTGGGAAGAATCCACAACTCCATCATTGACAACTTGTTTGTTTTTGTTCCAATTGTTGTTCTTCCCTTTATCCCTATTGTTGTGTTGACCATTGTTGGTATTATTGTTATGTCTGGTCAAAATGCCTTGTTCTTTTAGAACATCCTCAATGCGGCATGCAGTTTCAATCATGGTATCAAAGGAAGTGAAGACTATCTTTTGATCTCATATCTCATTTCAGGCACCAAATTACTAACAAGTATGTCAATCTTTTCATCCTCATGGATCATCCTAGGATACCGAGAGCATTGTCTCCACCTTTGCAAGAAGGTAACAAAGGGTTCCCCCTGATTTTGTTTCAAGTTGCATAGGTCCAACATAGTAACAAATCTTGACAGATTATATGTGAAGTGTTGAACGAATCTATGAACAAGTTCTCTAAAAGTCTTGACAGGAGGAGTGATATTGGTAAACCATTCCATTGCTTGTCCTTTAAGACTCCTAGGGAACAACCTCATCAAATAGGAGTCATCCCGATGGAATTCAAAGCTCATAGTATAGAACTGACGCACATGGTCGTGTGGATCACCACTGCCATCATATTTATCGTATTGTGGGAATTCCACCCTCTTTGGAAAATCTTTCATACTCACACTCTTGTCGAATGGATTAGGACAAATTGAGTCTAGTGAGAATGAACTCTTAGGTTGCATCATTTTCTCCATCATTTGCTTCATTTTATGGATTTCCTCCTTTGAGAGGGATTTTGCTTTGTATTTTGTTGTCCACATCAAAATTATAAGGGACTCTAGCACCCTTGTTGATTAGACTTTCCAAGAACTTATCTTTGTTTTGTTCCAAATACCTCTCCACATACTGTTGGAAGATAGGCTCTTGTTGTATTCGCATGAAGTCTTGAGTATCAAAATCATAATGTGAGCTACCACCTCCATGTTGGGAACCAGGATGTACATGTTGGGAGTGTGGTCTTGAATTTCTGGGAGGAGTTTTCCTCCTATAGTGAGCATACTGAGAGGCCCTTCTTCCCCTAGGACTAGGAGATCTAGAAGGGGTCCTTGACCACCTTCTACTTCTTGGTGTTCTGGAAGGGGTGGAGGGAGGAGAATTATGTCCATTGTTAGCACCCCTTGTATTGTATTGTTTGTTTAATTGGTGGGCTAACTTCCTATCTTGCTCCTCTTGAGCGAGTTTCCTTTGTACTTCCAATAAAGCTTGGCTCTCTTCCTCAAGTTGTCTAAACTTTTCTTGCTTTGCAGCTTGTTCATCTAGAAAGACTTTCTTTTCGTGTTCAATTCTTCTAAGCCTATCACTTGTGAACCTTGAGGTATGTTGAAGTGGTGAGCTTGGTCTAGATTGTTTGAACAAGTCATTGGTATACGTTGTATTGACATGAGCATTACGAGGTTCATTGTCTTGGTCTTCATATTGTGACCATTTTTCTTGTTGAGCTCGTCTCTTATACCTTTCATCCCGTTGATGGGCATCCAAATATCTTGTATTAATGAGGGGTGAATCAGGTTGATTATCATGAGAAGAATTTCCAAATATCATGTTGTTTCTGTGTTGTTCATAGATATCATAAAGATCTTGATCCATGGCTTCCCTCTCCCGCCGAGTGACAGTATAACTCATATCCATACCTGAGTGGGAAGGTGCTGAGGGGGTACTCAAGTCACTAAAATGGCTCTTTGGGTCAAAATAGGTTTTAGACTGACTCCTAGGTGACTAGTCAAATATTGGTTCATTTTCCTTTCTCTTTTGACGAGTCTGAACTGGGGGTAGTTGGTTAAAGACTATCTGAGGTCGCTTTCCTTGGCTCACTTGATATCTTATTGTGACTGACATGAAAGGGAGAGTTCAGGTAAACAGACAATTCTAAGAAACGTCAATACCGTAATTAGGATAGTAAAAGTTTTCTCAATTCCAGAGAGATGGTGAAATAGGAACTGTTGCAAATAGGTAAACCAACACCGCCAATGTAGGTGCTCAATTTTGGGTGAACACCCTTAGCACATACATGGATCGTGAGTACGATCTCATTAACAAATTGTAAATCGAGTTTGAATTGTATGAAAATGGGTGGACAAGGAGACTACCAGCACTCTCCAAGTGTGTTATCAAAGAGTCTAAAAATTTATCTATTTGACAGGAACAATTCCTAATTTTCCAATCTCAAGCAAAATCACTTATGAGATCAAGGATCACTAATTCAAAAGGTCAAGGACACATAAACCCTAAATACAGAACAAGTCTCTAAAACTGGGACAAGTCACCTAATCAAAGAACTCAGTATTTCAGTTTGTTGTTTATTTTCAAAGATCAAGCAAGTATATCCACAGATTTTGATCAAGCACATAGGTTTCAATCAGACAAGTTGTGATACAAAAAGTAGTCGATAACAGATCTATCAAGGACAAAGCAACTTGATAGTATCGGGGGAGTCTTGTTTGAAGATGTTTGGTCAATGTTTAAGACTCAAAAACAAACACATAGCTATCCCTACCAAAGAAAATGGTGAGAAGTCAAAACCTTTGCCCCATTGCTTATGCGCATACGTGCACCTCACACAGCCGTGTCACCCCCTAGAGGGCGCCCATGTTTTTGGTGTTTCCAAGGACTCAACAGTGTACGTTCAAAGGTTACCCTTGTAGCAGGGGCTGTCGCAAACCTACTCAAACGTCCAAAGTGTACATGCTCATGATGGGAATCGGTATGATCAACATACCTGGAAATTCTTCCCTCCATGAAAAGATTATGACTCTTTGAGGTGAACCGGTAGGTAACTAACCAAGAGGTTTTACTCTTTGGCTCGGTTTCACAATAACCTCTAAGGGCTCCTCCGATACGAGTTTAAATCTCGCAGCCCACACCAACACCGAAAATCACACCCTCAAGAAAGGTGGCTCGTGAGCTACCAAGGTAATAAAACAAAGCTTTTCCATGATGATCGTCCAAGTCATGGAAAAGAAGTTACCATGGTCTTGGAGTCTTAGACTCAACAAGATGTTCTTATTATAGTGAGGTGGAATCAATCATTTATAGGTGTGACTCTCACTTGGTCGCTCCCCGGTTGTTCAACTTTCCTAAGCAGCTCCTCTAAAAGGTGATTAATCGACATGGTTCTGATTCTAAGCTGGATTTTCCTCATTCTCCCAAAGGGGAGAAGAGCATACTTCTAGTCTGCCTCTTTACCCAAACACGCTTAAACAACCTTGCATCACCGAAGCTAGTTTCACTTCACCAAATCCACACGCTTTTGGGTTTCTGATTCTCTCAATGAGAGAAGAGTATAATCCCTTGATGAGTGAAAGTGCTAAAGATTCACTACCTTGCTCCGCTCCCTAAGAGTTCGTCATATGAGTAAGATCATTAGGAGCCTGGATTTGTCCATGGTCATCACCCCCATGTAACAAAGAGCCAAATTCCCTACTCACTATCAAAACTCCTAAGAATTTTAACGAAGCCCTAATTAGACTATGTGAATTGAAAAGCAGGAAAACAAACACAATATTTTTTTAAATAGGATCTTTGACAAGCATAAGTGTTTGTTTTCAAGTCTTTGTCACACGTCCTGCAATCAAACTGTTAGTGTGTTTCAAGTTCTCTGACTGGCGTCCTGCAGAAACTGTTATGCTCTGGAAAAAAAATTTAAAAGAACTAGAATTAAAAAATCTAATTTAATCTAGTCAAAATTTAATCTAAAAGGAATTAGTTAACAAAACTAAAATTAAACTAAATTAATCTAATACTAAACTAAAAATTTAAAACAAAACTAATCTAAATTAATAAAATTAAAAAATCTAATCTAAATTAATAATTCTAATTTAAATTAATAAAGTTAAAAAATCTAAAGTAAAAAAATCTAATTTAAATTAACAAAGTTAAAGAATCTACTTTAAATTAAAAAAATCTAATTTGAATTTTAGAAACTAAAAAAAGTATCTAATTTAAAAATCTAAATTAAAGTCTAAACCAAACTAACTAAAAATTAAACTAAATTAAGATTAAAAACTAAATTAAAATTAAAACTAAACTAAATTAAAAACTAAAAATTAAAAACTAAATTAAAACATGCATAAAAATCTTCAAATTTTATTTCTGAAAAATCTGTTTATAATGAGTAGATAAAAACAGAAACCCAGAAATTTTTTGAAGCAGAAAATAAAACCCAGAAATCGTTTTTTGATCCAGCAAGCAGAAGATGAAAAAAATAATTTTTTTTAAACATTTAGCCAGGTGAAAAATGACGCGCGACGGTTTTTGTGCGGCTATTTTCTTCAGATCTGTGAAAGAAATCAAAAAACTGAAAGATACTCAAATCGGATTTTGACCCTGACTACAAAACCCAGAAATCATTTTTCCTGCAACTGAGTGGAAGCTGGATTAATGAATCAAAACTAAAAACGAAATTAAAAACTAAACTAAAAAACTAAAAATTAAAAACTAAATTAAAAACTAAAAACTAAATTAAAAACGAAATTTAAAAACTAAATTAAATTAAAAACTAAAAATTAAAAACGGTGGGCGCCAAAATGTATAACTGAAAATATGTTATACTTCTGTGAATCCTTACATGCAAGGATACTCAATAATGAGTCCTTGCAAATCGATTCACAGCTCTCTATCCAAGAAGAGCAGAGATTGATATTGTGGCCCTCAGATTAACCCTATTACCCCTGCAAATACAATCTCGGAACGAGAGATTCAAAGAGGAGAAGCAAGAATGCCAATCTCCATGAATCCTGTTCTTGCAATGCAACAATGAAAACTAATCTAAATGGCTGTAAAATGTAATAAACCAAACTAATTTATTGAAATGAAACTTAATCTACATGCAATGTCATAAATGAATTATTTTGCAAATTAATCTACTATGAAGATTAAGCTAAAATGTAATATTAAACTATATGCTCTAAAAAATAAGATGATTATATAATCAAACTAATGTAATCTCAAATGATAAAATTCAAATTTGTAGCATAAGTCTGATGTAAAAATTAGTGATTCTTGAAATGAGAATGAGAGGGCTCATTTTATAGGAAAAAGTGGAATTGAAGGCAAATTCAGAAGCAATGTGGGATAAATAGAAAAATAGAAACAAATCTTGATTGGAATTCTTTTTTTAGTTTATTTCCCTTTTAACTGATTTGTTTCCTTTTTTCATCACAGGATATTCTTGAGAGGATATTTCATTTATTTTATTTAATTTAAGACGATAATATCTCTTTTAATAAAATAAAATAAGATTATGTAATTTAGAAATGAATATTAATAAAATAAAATAAAATTATTTAATTAAAAACAGATTTAATTAAATAGCATCATTTTATTTAAGTAATATTAACTTCAATTAAATAACATTATTTTATTTATTAAAAGGATTTATTTCTTTTGATTAAATAAAATTAATGAAGCATTCAAACCTTAGGGAAAATTGAAACATTTGAAATAGTTATGAATTGATTAAGAAATTTGATTTGAAAATGGACAATCATTGATTCAGAAGTTGATGTTGACAAATTAAATAAATGGGGCCCAAAGTCTAGGTGACCATTTTAGGTTGTATACACCTACATATTCCCTTTAGGACTTAGGAGATAGCTTTCATACACCATTGGTTATGTTTCTTCCTAATGGGAGGAACATCGTTTGATGATCATGGACCATCTTCTACGTCCAGTTTCAAGTATTGACGATTGTATCTCTTTAAGGGGGCTACTTAGTCCTCTTCTTCTCTCTCTATTCTAGGGGGTGTTCTCTCTCTATTTGTGGGGGGGTTTCTTCTTCTTTGGGGGAATTTGATATATACATGGGTACCTAAGATGGCCTCATTTGTCAAGACCCATTATCTTTTACATCCTCCTAAGATGTGCTTAAGGGGGGTGTTGTAGGTTTTTATTTTCCTAGTGGGTTAATTTATTTTTCCTTAGTCCTTGGTTTTTCCTACACTTAATAAAGCTTTCTTAGGATAATAAAGTGATTTTATTTCTAGGATATAAGTGTGTGGTGTCCCCTTCCTTAAAGGGTGGAACACTTTCCACTTTTGGCGGCATCCTTCACTTTTGTTGGTTGATTCCTATTGGTTGGATTTTCTTCCTGCATCCTCTCCTAAGTTCTATATGAACTCACTACCTAGCTTGTATTTTCATTTAGTCATACATCCATTCATGTATTGATTCATCTTGGAAGATCTTAATGCAATATTTGTTGGGAAAATGTGTCTCAACCTTGCAATTATATAAAGGTTATTATTGATATGATATATATAGATATATTCTAGTTACACCAATATGTGAAATATATAATGGTAGCAAGGGGAGGAATGGGATGCGTGTAAATTTTATTTTTTTACTTTTTAGAAAACTCCTAAAATGAACGACATACATTAAATAAATGATACATTGTAAATCTAGATCATTAATTATTAGGTTTTAGATATAATGGTGGATATTTTGTTGGCCTAGCTTACCCTAGAAGGTAACCCTATTTTATTAGGGTGTTGTAATATTATTGGATATGGTGATGTATTCTAAGAGTTTCATAGTATTTGTGTTGTCTCTAGATCTCTAGTGGTGATAATCCTATGAGGAGCTTGCTCTGCAAGTATATTGTAATCTTTGTGATTTTTGAATAATATATTGGGTGGCTTTTGGAGTGTGGGATTTTTCTCTCGAAAGGGTTTTCCCCACGTAAATAATTGTGTTGTGGTATGCATGATATTTATGTTTATTTATGTTTAAGTTTTTGTAACTGTTAAAGATCTATAAAAAAATTCCATTATTCTCCTCTCAAGATTAGTGTAGGAATTTGTTCCGCTACCTTAGCTTCCTTACAAGTGGTATCAGAGCCTAATCACCTTTGTTTTCAGTTGTGGGTTGTTGGGTTTTTTTGAACTAATCCATATTTGAGTGGGAGCTTGTGCAGAAGATACTTTGTGATCTTGCTGCAGGAATTTTCAGATGGCAAGTTCATTAGGGAGACTAGAGGTGGATAATTTTTTTGGAAATAATTTTGAAATGTGGAAGCTAAAGATGGAGGATCTATTGATAGATCAAGATCTGTGGGATGTTGATGAGAATGTTTCAAGACCTACAGATCCTACTCAGACTATTCAATATGATGTTATGGAACGTAAATCCAAGGATCTAATTAGATTGTGCTTAGCAAACTCTATTTTAAGTAATGTCCATGAAGAGACCTCTGCAAAGAAACTATGGAAGAAGCTTGGTGAGATGTATTAGGCCAAATCTTTAGTGAACAATATTTTCTTGAGGAGGAAGTTGTATTCCTTGAGAATGGAAGAGGGTGGACAAATCACAGACCACCTAGAAGCATTCAATATGTTGGTGGCTCAATTAGCATTAGTTGGTGTCAAAATAGATGAGGAGAAGAAATGGAAAATCTTGCTTTGTTCTTTTCTTGATTCATGGGATTCTCTTGTTATGGCTATTGTGAGTACTTCTGTAATTTTGACGATTGAAGATGTGGTGGGTTCTTTGTTTTCTGAAGAGATGAGGAGGAAGGTATCCATCACTACCAAGGAGGCATTAAATTTTCATGGAATACCTAAAGAAAAAGTCAAGAAAAATGAGAAGCGTGACAAATCCAAGTTCAAGGGGAGATCTAAATCTCTTGGAAAGTCCAAAATTATTTGTTGGAATTGTGTTAAGCCTGGACATGTTCGAAAGGAACGCAAAGAAGAAAAGAAGAGATTTGATTCTGATTCAGAGTTCGAGAAGGAAGATGGAAATACATTCATTGCAGCTTTGGCAACTCGTGCAGGTAATGATGCATGGTTAATTGACTCAAGTGCATCTCTTCATATGACCTTTAATAGAGATTGGTTTTTTTAATATGAAGAATTTGATGGAAGTAAGGTGTACTTGGGTGATGATTCCTATTTAAACATTGTTGGTTGTGGTAAAGTTAAAATCAGGTTTCTTGATGATAGAATGAAAAGGATGAATGGTGTGTTGCATATCCCTGGATTAGGATGAAATATGTCATCTATAAGCAAAATAATAGATGTAGGTGTGCAGGTAGTAACTTTTATGCAAGATGCAAGATGGTTAGAGGTGTTATGGTGATTACTAGAGGTTTTAGACATGGCACATTGTATAAGCTTGATGCATGCACTGTTGAGTGCAATAGTACTTATGTGAAAAGAAAGTTTGTGGAAGAGATGATGGTTTCAACTTTAGTAAATGGTCATGGCTTTTGGGTACCCAAGGGTGCTCTTTCTTTTAAATCAAAGTTACCTGCAGAGAAAACTATGTTATGGCACCAGAGATTTGGCCACATGGGAGAAAAGGGTCTAAGGACCTTGAAAAATAAAAACCTTTTTGAAGGTTTATCTTATTGTAATCTTGAATTTGATTTTTGTGAGCATTGCATTTATGGAAAAAAAATGCCGCATTTAGTTTTACTCGAGTTTTCATAAATCTTGTGGTGTATTGGATGTTCATTCTTATGTGTTTGGTCTTGTACATGTTCCTTCGATTGGTAAATCCACATATTATGTTTCATTTATTGATGATTATAGTAGAGCATGGGTATATTTTTTAAAGAGTAAATCTAAAGTTTTTAGTCGATTAAAGAATTTAGAGCAATGGTTGAGTTGCAGACTAGAAAGAAAATAAAATGTTTAAGGACTGATAATGGCAGTGAATTTTTCTCTAATGATTTTCATAGATTCTGTAAAGATTGTGGTATTCATAGACAAAATACAACTCTGTATTCTTTACAACATAATGGAGTTGCAGAAAGAATGAACAGGGCACTAATGGAGAAGGCTAGGAGTATGTTAAGTGTGTTGGCCTAAAACAAAGGTTTTGGGTTGAAGCTATTGTCACTACCTATTACCTGATTAACAGGCCTCCTACATCAACTCTTTTTGATAAGACACCTAGAGAGGCATGGTTAGGTTGCAAGCCTTCGTTAAGCTATCTTAGATTTTTTAGTTGTGAGGCATATGCACATGTGCTAAAGGAGAAGAAAACAAAGTTGGAGAACAAGGTTGTGAAATGTATCTTCATTGAATATAGTTATGGTGTGAAAGGATACAAGCTTTGGGATCTTGTTGCACAAAAGGTAATATATAGTAGAAGTGTTATTTTTAGAGAAACTAAGCCTTCTTTTGTTACATTGTAGCCAGAACAAAGTAGACAAGAAGATGTGATTCAATTTCATTCTACACCTAAGAAAGTTGAATTGAGGCCCATGGATAGACAAAAAGTTGAGAAGAGCTCATTTAACTCTAAATCTCTAGAAGAGGAGGAAGAACCTCCAACTCAACTTGTTTTTAGGTCTACAAGGAATACAAAACCACCTAAAAGGTATACACCTGATGATTGGAGATGTATTTTTTCTTTGAATACTAACATGGATGAACCCAAATTTATAGAAGAGGCACTAGGTATGAATGATGTAGAATCCTCAAAGATTGCTATGGATGAAGAAATGACATCTTTGAAAAAGAATGATAAATGGAATCTTGTACCATTGCCTAAAGAATGAAAACTTGTTGGTTGTAAATGGGTGTTCAAGAAAAATATTGGTTCAAATGGAGGTATTGAGAAGAAAAAAGCAAGGTTGGTTGTGAAAGGTTACTCTAAAGTTGAGGGTGTTGATTATGGTGAGATATTCTCTCTCGTTACAAAAATGACATGTATTAGATTTTTGTTTTCTATTACTGTTGCTTATGATTTAGAGGTTGAGAAAATGGATGTGAAAATTGTTTTCCTTCATGGTGACTTGAAGGAGGATATTTATATGACACTGCTAGAGCACTACATGGTGAAAGGTAAAAGTAAATTGGCTTGCAAATTGAAGAAATCTTTGTATGGCTTAAAATAGAGTCTAGGATGTGGTATCAAAAAATTGATACATATGTGTTGAGTTTGGGATTTGAGTATTCTAAATCAGATCATTGTGTTTATTATAAAATTGATGGTGATCCTCTTCTTTTTATTTTGTTATATGTTGATGATATGTTATTTATTGACAAAGGAAAATGTGTGATTTCATAACTAAAATCTCAACTTGTTGCTAAATTTGAAATGAAAGCCCTTGGTGAAGCTAGACACATTCTTTGGATGGAAATTAAAAGAGATGGAGAGAATAGAAATCTATGGCTTGGCTAAAGTAAGTATTTCAATTCAATTTTATAGAGATTTAACATGCAGGATTGTAGACCATTGTGTGTTCCCCTTTCTGTTGGAACAAAGTTATCTATTTCAGATTGTCCAACATCTCCATTAGAGATGGAAGACATGAGCAGAGTTCCTTACCAAAGTGTAGTTGGAAGTTTGATGTATGCTATGGTTTGTACTAGCCAGACATTGCCCAAGCAATGGGAGTTCTTTCCAGATATATGTCTAAACCTAGTAGAGTTCATTAGGATGCAGTTAAAAGGGTCTTCAGATATTTGTGTGATACCTCATATTATTCCTTGTGTTATCATAGTAATGTGATTGAAGATGATATTTCTCTTGATATTCATGGTTATGTGGATTCAGACTGGGTAGGTGATATTGATAGTAAATGATCCACTAGTGCTTATGTTTTTACATTATTCGATGGTGCAATTAATTGGATGAGTAAGCAATAGGTTGTGGTTTCTTTGTCCACTATTGAAGCAGAGTATATGACAGCTACTCATACTTGTAAAGAAGCCATTTGGCTTAAGAGGCTATGTTCATATATTGGAATAAAACAAGGTCCAGTGATAATTTATTGTGACAGATAGAGTGTGATATGTCTAGCCAAGAACCCGACATTTCATGCCAAAACCAAGCACATTGATGTATAATATCATTTTGTTCGAGATATGGTCGAAGATGACAGGGTGAAACTGGTTAAGGTAGAGACTTTGATGAATGTTGTTGATTCTTTAACTAAACCTGTGAGCATAGAGAAGTTCAGATGGTGTTAAGAGACTATGTGCCTTTCGGCCCCTAGCAATTAAGAGACAATGTTTACTCCTTCCTGTTGCTCTTGCAAGGTGTTCAACAAGTGGGAGATTTGTTGGGAAAATGTGTCTCAACCTTGCAATTATATAAAGGTTATTGTTGATAGGATATCTATATGAATATATATATATATATCCTAGTTACATCGATAGGTATAATATACAATGGTAGCAAGGGGAGGAGTGGGATATGTATAAATAATTTTTTGTTAACCTTTTCAAAAAACTCCTAAAATAGCCGACATACATTAAATAAATGATACATTGTAAATCTAGACTATTAATTATTAGGTTTTGGATCTAATGGTGGATATTTTGTTGGACTATCTTGCCCTAGAAGGTAACCCTATTTTATGAGGGTGTTGTACTACGATTGGAGAAGGTGGTGTATTCTGAGAGTTTGATAGCAGTCATGTTGTCTCTGGATCTCTGGTGGTGATACTCCTATGAGAAGCTTTCTTTGCAAGTCTATTGTAATCTTTGTGATTTTTGAATAATATATTGGGTGGCGTTTGGATTGTGGGGTTTTATCCTGAAAGGGTTTTCCCCACAAATCACTATATTGTGGTATGCATGATATTTATGTATATTTTTATTTAAGTTTTTGTAAATGTTAAAGATTTGTAAAAGTATTGCATTATTCTCCTCTCAAGATTAGTGTAGGAATTTGTTTCGCTACCTTAGCTTCCTTACAATATTGTCACATTAGCATTGCATAATCTCAAAGTCCTAGTTTGCATTCTTATATTTTTCTAGTTTATGTAACTTTGATTTTCTCTTAAAATTTTCCTTGGGTTATTCAATTTATTTCAAATTTCTAATGTGCAACTAGATTCAAGTATAAATAACTCTTTATCTACTCCAAAAAAAAGTCACCAATCTCTTAGTGTTTCCAATTGATGGCCTAAAGTTTTCCAAAGGTTTACCAAGCCATGTGATCAAATACTTTAGGTTGTTGGCCAACTGACAAAGAACCGCCTATGCTAAATGGTTACTCTCTACTCTTTAGTCTTTGTAATATGTATGTGGGTTTCCCTATAACATTACTTGAATACTAGTTAACAACAAGCAATGTGTAGTAGATGATGCTCTCACACCATATGGTAGGAATTTCTCAAGATTTGGCAATATTGTCGATGCAATTCCAATGGATTTTAGGTTTTTACATGAGAGATTATGGTATAGATAAAAATATAGAAAATGAAATGAATTTTTTTTTTATGTTTTGGTGTGGTGGAATTGTCTGATCCCTAAGGGTATGCAAACTAGACCGATGCCTAGAATATTAGAGTCAAAATATACAATAAGCATTCATTACATGCAACATACTTACAATATGATAGTTGTAAATATTATCACTACCTCACAATAATAAAACCAACAAAGGACTTATAGAAAAAACATAATTAATGATCCAATCATAACCATATACACACTATGAACTTCAAAAGAAGCACTTTACTTTTCTCCTTGAGTAGAAAGAAACTTGAGATGATATAAAATACATGATAAATTGCAAGAAAAATACTATAACCCTTGATTATATATTCATTTGTGTATGAGGTTACAATGCTAGATACAATTATACATAAAGCATATATTCAAATGAGCTACATTTTCAAGTGTGTATTATACGCTCAAAATAGACTTATAGACCTTAACTAGATGACTCTGGGACTAATTACAGACTCTATAATCCCTATTACAATAACAACTTCATACTCAAAAATAATATAACCCCTCAAAAATTATATAATTTTTTCCTTTATAGATGAGGCATAAATCTAAAAAGACAAATCACCTAACCCTCATCAAAGCTAAGCACATAACAACTGATCTCCACACTTTGTATTCATATATTGATCTGTGTATGTGAGGATAATTTCCTTTAACATGACTATCACTCATTGGAGAGGAGAGATGGTGGCCTAATTGTAGAGGATATGTTAAAATTATAATAAAGGATAATTGGAAGCATCTGAAGTAACATGATATGTCCCAGGTATCAATTGGATGGGCATGGTATCATGAAAATCCATTTACAAGGAATGTCCAACTGGAAGAAAGGGCCTAAGATAGGTAGTTGAACAGTCATGGCATCATTCTAGAGTATCAGGCTCTAGGAATGGTATATGGAACCATTGGACACATTAAAGGTGACCCCTTCATTGGAATCATGCTTTCAAAAGACTTACGTCGGAATAATTAGTGTCAAGGGTTGAGGTAATCACTTATTGAAGAATGAAAAGAAGAACATCAAAAGACCAAACCCTAAAAGGTTGCTTCTGTCAAGCATAAAAAATGTTACCTTTCACCTATTGAAGGAGAGGGAGAGGGATGCCAAAAGTCAAAAAGGCTTAGTAAAGAAATTTGGAAGAGTGTGGGATAAAAGGGAGAATTTGAGGCTCGAGGATTAAGAGTGATGCTTAACACATGCCAAAAATGAAAAGAGTAAAGGGAATACCCAAAGGTCAAAACCCAATGAAGGGATTTGAGAAAAATGGCAAAGGGGAATACCTTGGGGATTGAGAGTCGAAAGGAAGAACTAAGCCTTATCGAAAATAAGACAAAATGTAGAAAGAAGACCCAATCTTCGAATCCCTAAGACTATGACATCAAGGATCGGTAGGAATACTTATCTCATGACAAAAATAATGGTAAAGGTTAAGGAGTATAGTTGATCATTGAAGCCCAAATTTTCAACATAGATATATTGTAAGGGATTTTGTTGAAGCTTCGACGATCGAGGGAAGGAAGGGGAAAGGAAATTAAAAAGTAATAAAGGTTAAAGGTTAAGAGTTAATATGAATGATTGAAACCCAAAACATTTACCTAGGTGATCAAGGCTTCCTTTCTTTGGTATTGGGTTTCGAGAATGTGAGCTAACATATACCTTTGTAAGAATTAAGAGCGTAAGTAAAATCATAACCCAAAACTCGAAAGATTGACAAAACTAACACTTTAAATTTTTTTGAAAGAAAGTAAGGCAAACTTGAAAGCTAATAGAGATGAAAATATTTAAGAGAGTAAGTGAAATCTTGAAAGATTGATAAGTTCAACACTTAACCATTTTGGATTTTTGTAACTTGTATTTTGACTAAGGCAATGGAGATTTTATATTTGTCAAAAAAATTCATCAATTCTTATAAGCTTTCAACCATTAAAACATCCATCCACCCCTACAAATCCTAAGCTATCAAATCCATTACCCCTTCTAATCCTAATTCCTCCTAATCCAAACATCCCACATGTTAATCCTCATCAAGAATAATTTTTAATAGCATAATAGGGTCCTTCATTCCTGAACCAAATCCAAAATCAAGATGTGCTTAAGTAATTCCACACCTCCAATGAACAATTGACTACCTTATCCCCTCACACAAGTCCTCCATCATCTAAACATTCAAGTCTTAAATAAAAATTTGATCAAACTAATCAAAATAATCAACCCAACCTAGCTATGGAGGATGTTATCCAAGGAATACTATCAAGGAATCACAATCAAAAGAATGAATTTGAGGAATTTTAATTGCACCCTAGAAATCATGAATATGTTGAGATCATCTAAAACCCCCCTAATATTGCTATTCTTTCCTATCAAGCCATGCAAACATCTAAAAGAATGTATTATACCCCTTTCTTGATATCTATAAGCTTCACAAAATCCAAGATCCATAAGCCTCATAAAATCCAAATACCTCTCACTTATCACTACATGAAGTTGATACATTACATTCAATAGCTAATTGATCAAGGATACATAAATCTTAAGGGACATGCATCAACATCACAAAATAAATATTGAGATCCTTATCCAAAAAATTAGCAAACTTTTCCACAACCAAATCAAGGTCAAAGCACTTGCATCAAACCCATTAATCCTAACCAAGAACAAGAACCCTATCAATCCCCCATAAACCCCATCCAAGAACCAATATCCTACCCATTAGGACCAACTACCTTTATTTAGGTCGGTTTCCCTACTAATGAGCTGATTGAAAATACTAATAGCTCCCAATCATCTATGAAAAATTTACATTTTTTTGTTGAATGCACACAAGACAATTGAGGGGGGGTGAATTAGTTGTACATTAAAACATCCAAAACCCTCATAAACATTCAAATCCACATCAACTTAATTAAGCTTTAATTTGTTAGATTGATTTAGCATAAAAGAAAATAACAAAAATTGAAACACATCACCATGCACAATAGAACACTAGATTTACGTGGAAAACACAAGAAGGTAAAAGCCATAGTGAGGATTAGCTCACAATATAAAGTAATTGAAACACCAAATATAATAGGCTCACTATCAAAGGGCTCATTGCCCAAAAGAAAGAAGGGATCATTGCCAAAGGCTCATTGTCAGATTACAGAAAAGAAGAAAGAAGAATGTTGCAATGAGAAATCCATCTCAATGCAACAAAATATTCCACCACAACATCACCAACATATTTGCAGCCTCTCTAAAGATTGCAAACACCTTTTTCTCATTGCTTCCAGTGGTCTAACTCATTAAGCTCACAATGCAATTCACAAGTTCCACTTCACAACTCTCCAATTTTTATCACACACTTCACAACAAAATTCTCCATCAACTCAACACTTATTTATATCTTCTTCAACCTTGAAAACATTCTCCAAGGTTGGTTATGCACCTCAACCATGCAAATTAAAATTAGGTTGGCACTAAGCATTCCCACAGTGGAAAGGAATGAAAATAGACCACATCACATCTTAACTCAGACCCAAATCATACATATACACCACACAATGCTTCTATAATTACCGATGTAAATCCATAATTAATGTAAACACCCAAGGGTGGTCAAACCTAGGTAAACACCTTTAAAATTTTAAGTAAACACTTCTTCAAATCTAAAGATGACTTGTAGACCACACACAACACTTAAACATAATTTGGAATATTCCACAAACACCTTAAAATCCAACAAATTCCTTTGCAACAACTTTCACTTGAAGAATGTACACACCCAATACACTTAGATAACATTCCATACACTGTGACTATGGAAATCAACTTACAGAGCACCAAACCATGAATAACTTCAACTGAAGGTAGATATGAACCTTATCAGCACACTTCTAGAACCACAAGACTAGAAATTGAACTGTGGAGAAATGCATAGCAAAACCATTTCTCCCAGACAACACTATAATACAGTTCACACACTGGTGAACACAACTTCTTCTTCACAATGATCTAGACCAAGAAATTTTGGATATAAAACCTTTGAACACCTATGACCAACATATATGAACTGCACAAGTAGATATTCAACACAAAAGAAATGTGGAGCAAAACTAGAACACCACATTGTATACTAGAACACCTTTGCAACACACTGTTTCCTCTTTTATTTAAATTTTCTCAAAATCACTTGGAAACCGAGCACTAGAGACACATACTCATCATCTTTAGTACTCCCTCATTACCATTAAACCAACTACAACTCAATTATACAACCATAAACAAAATCTTATCAAAGAAACACTAGAGGTTGACATCAGTAGCACTTACTAATGACAACATAATGCAACTAATAAAGCATCATCAATTGACATTAATGACAACACAGACATAAGCCTGTTGACATCAATGACAACACCAACTACTCATACTTGCAAAAATCTCCCCTTTTTTCATTGAAGACAACACATGGTGTGAAAAACCATCAACAACAACAAACAACTCTCACCAACATACTGCTCCATATCAATTTTCTCTTTTTCTCTTTCTCTTAGCTACACTATTCTCTCCCCTTTCTCAACTAATAATTTTTCACATTGCTTTATCTCTCCCTTTGACATCAATGGAAAAGGGAAAAACCTTTGCATCTCTTTCCCCCTTTGACATACTCTCTCCCCCAAAGGAATACCTATAAGGGACAATAGTTGCTTTTGCAACAACCTTTTCTTTCTACATACTCCCCCTTAGGAATACACAACAAACTGCATCAACCATTAATCACTGCACATATCCTTTAACACATCTAACAAAGGACAACAACAAAATACACCAATACTTACCCCTTTGTAATCAAGGGAAAATCAGATTTGTTAAAGGGGTTAGCACAATAACATTAAAATCCATTGAAATAACAAAGTACAAAGGAAATAAATATGAAAACAAAAGGAACAATGTTACCCTAAGTCTTCATCTTCCATGCTTCACCTTTGTTACACCTCCTAGCTTGCAGTAAATAGAGATGCCCTCAGATTTCAAATGAGCACCTAGACTAATGACAAAGCCCTATGCAAGTGTTGAAGGATTTGTATAAAAACAATGACCTCACAATAAACTAAAATGACAATGACTGCAAATGACAATGACCATAACCTAAGTTGACAGAATGGACATGAGAGATGGAGATGAGAGAGAGAGAGAGATCTGGAATAAGAACAAAATTGCCATTTTATAAAAACTGCAATTTTGAATGTGTGGCCAGGATGAGAAGATGACAAATACCCTAGAATCAATGGTCAAGATTGACTGTTGTAGTACGAATTAGGGTTAGGTCAAAATTAGGGCAATGATAAAGATGAAGGGTTGAGATTGAATTATAAGATAATTCAATCAAGGGCCGAAATTAAATGAGATGTCAGAAGATAAGATTTGATTTGGAAGATAAGACTGGCACGGACAAAGAGGCTGCTGGAGAAATTAAATAATAAAATTTATTTAATTTAGGTGACCACTGAACAATTAAATAATAAAGATATTATTTAATTATAGAGGAATGTGACAAAAAGAGTTATTTTGAATTAACTAATGATTTAATTCAAAATTCCAGATAGTGGGCTTAAATTAATTAAATTAAATTTATTTAATTTAATGAGAGAAGAGGCTAAGGAATAATTAGATAATTAAAATAATTATTTAATTATAGTGGAAAGTGGATAAAAATTAAATAAATAAGAATTTATTTAATTTTAGAGCGAAGGGGACTTAATTAGTGACGTAATTAAATAAATAAAATTTATTTAATTAATCAAGAGGAAAATAAATGACAAAGGGAAATTAAATAAATTAAGAAATTTATTAATTAAAGGAAGACTTTAGACAATTAATGACGTATTTAATAAATAAAATTTATTTATTTAATAATCATGAGGAATAAATGACATGAATTAATTAAATAATTATGAATTATTTAATCAATAGTCGAATGTGGACCAAGGACATAATTAAATGACTTAATTATGCTAGGATGAAAGTGGTAAAAATGAAGCTTGCAGGCTTAGGTCATTTTTAGGTGTCTACATTTTGCCCCTCTTTGTCATAATGTCGCTTGTCGCATTGTGACAAAGAAAAATAAGCCAAAAATATGCCCCAGCGAAGGTACGAAGTATCCTTGCCCCCTCGGAA